>JARTUT010001225.1:0-10208 GCA_030674115.1 Micraspis discolor
CTCGTCTATCATGTCACCCGAGGAATGTTCTACACTCGCTTCGGAAATTCATTGGGACAATGTTCACTGTAGTATCAAGAAACGGATGCCTGTTCGGCATTCCATATCTCCCCCGGCTTCGTACGCGCGCATTGTTGTTGCCCAGTGCAACCCGCTGGTCGCGTCCACCTATGTAGAACTCTGTGCCAACCTGACATAAGCCGGTGATATATTGCCAAGATATAACATTTAGACATTAACAACTCCTCATAGATTTGCATATATACAAATACGTATGCTCAATCGTAAATATTATGAACTATTACTGATTTATTAACCGATTGATTTACGGTTACAGGTTTTTAAAATCTAGCATCGAATTCTGTTCGACTTTTCCGCTGGACGTTCAGAACCGTACTGGAATACTCATGATTAATTACTTCATCTTCATGTTTCATCTGTTAATCCTTCGTGGGACTCTTACACCCCAACAGCTTAGATATCGGTGAGCTTCAATATCAATTCTTCAACAAAGCTATTATTACTAGTCCCCTCAATGGCCATTCTTGTCTTCACTTCCTCATTTCTTATCCGGTCTCTTCTTGGAATTCTGAGTGATCTTTTTATCGCGTTCATGTCAGAGCTTCAATTCCTGACTTGAATCTTCCTAGAATATTTCAAGTTTCAGTACCATGTGTGAGTTAAGATTTGAACATGGTCTCGTAATATTGTAATTTTCTGCTCTTAGTTATTTCTCCTTTCCATATCATATTTTCGAGGCATCCTATCATCGTTTTTTTTTTGCGGAGGAATTGAAAGGGTTCAGAACAAATTTGGTGAGTTTTATAGATTTAACTACTCATCACTTGATTTTTTTTTTTATATTGATTATTGAAATTTAAAATCTTCTTTCAAAAGTATTCAGTAAATCTGTTTTATTTACAGACTAATAGAAAATATTTTACATTGAAGGACTCTTACTTATCATCAGTCAGCTAAGTCGTTTAGCCAGGTCCATTTCAATCTTCAGGAGTTGAATGGATCCTCGTCAGTGGGTAGATCAATTGGTTGGCATTTCCTTGCAGAATCTGATCTTATTTTCATAATGAAAATATGAAGAAAGAATTACACATATTCAGGAGATCAGCTCCTTGTTCTACTTTAGAACATGTGTCACATCCATTCGATATAGATGAATTGAGGGCTGCAATCAAATCTACCAAATCCCGAAAGGCAGCAGGTTTTAACGGAATTTATCCATAATTCATCATACATTTAGGAAAAATGGCCTTGTCTTGGTTATTGTCTTTCTATAAAAATGTTCTGAATTCAGGAAACTTTCCTTCCGAATTTCGTAAGGCTAAAGTAATAGGTATTTTGAAACGAGGAAAAACTCCTTGTGATCCTAGTAGTTATGGACCCATCATTTTATTGAGTGTTCCTTTCAATATATTAGAAAGGCTAATTCTCTTTAGAATTGAATCTTCTATAGAAAATGCTCTACAAAATTTCCAGGAGGCTTTAGGAAAAATAGAAATTGTTCAGATCAGGTTCTCAGCCTTACAACTTGCATAGAATCAGCCTTCAATGATAGGTTGAAAACAGAAGCTGCTTTCATTGATTTATCTTCGGCATATGACACTGTGTGGAAAGATGGATTAATTTTAAAACTCTATACCCATCTGAAGTGTGGGAAAATGGTACGATGATTAGAAAATATGTTATCTAATAGAAGATTTCGTGTTTTGATTGACAATAAGAGTAGCAATTTCAAAACATTGAAAAATGGTCTTCCGCAAGGATCAGTTTTAGCTCCTTTAGTTTTCAATTTATATCTAAGTTATTCACCCACGACATCATCTCAGAAATTTGTTTATGCTGACGACATTGCTATTGCTTAACAACATTCGGATTTCCATACTCTGGAAAACATCTGTCATTTGATTAGGAAATTTAAAAGAACTATTCTATTTAGTGGCGATTATGTGCAAAACCCAACGAAACAGAGGTATCTTGTTTCCATCTGAATAATCATGAGAAATATAGGAAATTAGCTGTAACTTTAAACGATTCTCCCATCGAACATAATTTCTATCCAAAATACATAGAAGTTAAATTAGATTTATCTCTCGATTACAAGGCTCATTTAAATGATCTGAGCCTAAAACTGAAAACTAGGAATTGTTTAGAAATTAGGTGGATCATTTTGGGGTGCTGATGCTTCCACTTTTCTCACAGCATCTCTAGCCCTAGTTTTTTTCTGCAGCTGAGTATTGTTGCTCTGTTTGGTTTAATAGTGCACATACACAAAAAATTGATGCACAATTGAATACATCTATGAGAATAATTACTGGCACCATAAGATCTACACCGGTTCATTGGTTACCAGTTTTTTTTACCATTCTCCTTCTCCATATTCGCAGACAGACTGCAGCTCTGAATTCTTGGAACATATATCATTATTTTCCCAATTTATTCCCAATTATTTCATATTTTCTACAAAATTGAATTCCTAGATTGAAGTCACGTAAACTATTATGGCATAATACGTTCTTCAATATCAACAAAAGTGATAAAGAATTATGGAAGACTGAGTGGAACTCTTACGAAATGTTGAATAAATATCTCGTTTCTGATCCTTCTGAAAAAGGTTCTGGTTTTGATCTTCCAAGAAAAATTTGGACAGTTCTTAATCGTTTGAGTACAGGTCATGGTCGTACCAATAGCATGCTATTTAGATGGAACTCAGTTCCTAGTGCAAGTTGTGAATGTGGAGAAGCAGAAGAAACAATACCTCATCTCATCAATAGTTGTCCCATATATTAGTTTCAAGATGGTCTTAGGACAATTCATGATGATTCCGACTCTTTCTTGGAAAGGGTTATAAACTACAAACGAATATGATACCTATTTTTGTTATTCACTTCTTTCTTCTGCTTTTGTCTTTGTATATCCAGATTAGATGTGAGCAACTTGAAGAAGTCTCTGCTTCCATCAATAGAAGACCACTCTTGATGAAAGAAGTCCCTAAAATATATTTCAGCTAATTTTTGTATTTCCACATTTAGACGGGGAGCCAGGGTTTTTTTTTACTGGGGTTTTTTCTCTAGGCTTTTATGTCATGCGCCGAATTATATGACACCTCGTCACTAATTTCTGATCTATATGCTTTATTGTTTGCTAACTAAATATTGTCAGCCAAATGTTCAAAAGAATATATATATATATATATATTATTTTCATGAGAGGTCTTTATTTCTGTGCTGATATATGGGACTCTTGAATCTTCATAGATGGTGTGATTGCAGACATAAGGGGTATTAACAATGAAGGGATTATTTTTAATTGTACTCTTTGGATAATTTGAGTATTCGTTTGCTAAGCGCAACCCGTGAATTGGATGCCATACGTCCATATTGATTTGATGATCGCTTTGTAAATTAGCAATTTAGATTGAAGGTTCAATTTGGAATTCCTGCCTTTAAGCCAATACATTTTTCAGAATTTTAGATTTACTTCATTCTTTTTAGTATTTATGTGTGGTCTCCAGTTAAGTATGCCAAGATCTTAGCCTGGGTGTCGACTGGCAGTTCATTTTCGAACATTTTGACAGGGGGACATATATTTCTTCTTGTAGTGAAAGTAACTTGAATTGATTTAGCCTCATTGATATTGGGTCGCCATTTTCGATGCCACAGATCAAGGTCATCCAGGTGTTCCTATAACTGTTTTGAAGCTGTTTCAGAGTTTTCATCAGATGCAAGTTCAGGTACATCGTCTGCAAAAGATTCTATGATGGTGTTTTGATTTTCTGGTACGTCCAAAGTTAAGATGATATACTAAAGTGGTCCTCCCTGTCGAATTCGACTTTGGCAGGAGTGGTAATTACTCCTTAGTTTGATTGTGGCGGTGTTGTCTTCATAATACATCTCGATGGCTCTTATCAGGTTTGCTCCAATATTCATATTTTCCATCATCTGCCATAGTTGTGAAACTGATATTCCTCTATAGTTTTTTGGGTCCGATCTTGAACCTTTCTTAAAAATTGGGGATATGTATGTTGTTCGCCACTCTCTCGGTAATTCTTCTCCATTCAGGCATCTTTCGAAGCATTTCTGACAGTTTGGGAGAACCATATCGAACAAGCTCTGGTTTATTGCACCGGGACCGGGCGATTTATTCATTTGGGTAGCTTGAATCGCTTTCTTCACTTCTTCCAGATCCAGTGCTAGGCGTTCAGTCACTGACGTAGAAGTTTCTTTATTCATAAATCTATATCTAGACTGTTTTAGAATAATTGAAAACGTTCTTCTCCTCGGACCATGACATGAATTCTGCGTAGGTTTTGTCATACAAATGTCGACTCTTTTCAGGTAGCAGGGTCATAGTTGCTGCTTTAGTCATTTCTGCAACGTCCGGGGGAGTTAAGGGGATATTGACTTCGTTACTCATTGTGATTTAAGTAACTGGCGATATTAGACTAAGATTAAGATTGAAAGCAAGTATATTACACGTAATTTAACAGATTATGTTTGGATTTGTTTCATGATTTCTTTTCTCTGTGGAATAACAATGGAACCAGAGATAAATACTCTACTATTCTGTGATTGAAGAGTGAGTCATAGGCCTCATACATAAAAATGTATGTGGAGTTGTGACGTCACTCATATTACTTTTGAATACTCTATGTTCGGTTGCCCATGACAATCATGCATTACAATAGAAAGAAATCGTGCATTAAAATGGGTCATTAATGCTTGATTTTGTGAACGTTAAACAGAGCTTTTATTGGGAGGTCGACGGAAAAATAAGTTAATAATAGTTGTTTATGTACCTAGTGCGTTACATGGATCCTAACGCCCGGAGGGAAACATTCGGCCCGAGGGCCTTAGGCCCGAGGGATGAATGTTACCCGATGGGCGTTAGGATCTAATAACGCTCGTGGTGCATACAAGATTTTATTTTTCACGAATATATCATTTAATTACAATAAAATTCGATTGCTCTTATGATTTTTTTTTTCCATTTAACTTTCAGTAGTAACCGTGGCATTTGTTAATATTTTGAAGTTGGTTATTGCTGTCATCATTTTATTAAGTGAATGTCATTACTGTTTTCGTTGTGAAGATTTAAAGAAGAAACAGGAATGAATAGCAATTTGCCAAATAATATAATCGAAAATGCAGCCAAAGCTGCAAATAATTTATTAACAGAAAAATCCAGACTCGTCTACGACAAGGATTATGAAACATTCCATCAATGGAAGTTGAAAAATGAAATAATTGCTATAGATGAAACAAAATTATTGGCGTACTTTCAAGAATTGGTATGCTATTTTATTTTTCATTTTGTTCATGTGTGGGTAATTTTTTTTATTTCAGTCTGAAAAATTTTGTCCTGCGTCATTGTGGACGAAATATTTTATTTTGAAATCTACACTGATTGTCACTTATAATACCACAAGAGCTTCAAAATTATCGGGTATTTCCCGATAGGTTCATTGCAAACAAATGAAGGAGTCAAGTTTTTCAGGTTAAAAAATTTTTCCTGAAAAACTTGACGATTTTATTTGTTTGCAGGAACCTAACGGGAAATACCAGATAATTTTGAAGCTCGTGTGGTATTCGGGGATTATTTTTCAGTCCCAAATGTCGGCCAATAGAATTGCACTATGAGACGAAATGTACAGTTAACAAATAAGAATTTCATAATGAATAAAACAACATTTAATTAAGAATCAGGGTAGTGCAATTAAAAATACAATTGTTGTAAACATTGGTGCAAGTTTTCTTCAAGTCAGAGTTATCGGTAATGGTCCCAGAAGAGGTAGATGGCATGAGGTTTATGCTGTTGATGGCATTTTCTGCAGTAGGCTCACTCCTTCGCAGTTTCTTGACAATTAATTCGTGGTGTTCCTGGTCGAGTTGGAGATACGGCTTGATGGAGTTACTGTTGGCATGTCCAGTTATTTTGATTATCTGCTGCTCTCCCAGGCCCGATTTCGCTAGATTGAAGACGGCTGTTGCACGACTGGAGTGATTGGTGATTTTTTGTTACCAAGGTCAAGCCCAGCTTTTTGTGCTGACTCCTTAACCCACTTTGAAATCGTGTTTTGGCCTACTGGGAAATCCTAGCGCCTGGAACTTTATTCCAGAATGGATTTTGGGTCAGGAATAGTCTGTCGCTCTAGATATTGACATCTCTCTTCTCTCTCAATTTCTGGAACAGTCTCACTGGGCACTTGTCAGGGATTTCCCTGAATCTCCACCAGCCACTTACTGTCTGATAATTTTTATCACCACCTTGTGTGATCTTGCTGAAAATTGGATTTTATTCAATTCTCCCAGTTGTTTCCCCGTCATTTCGCTGTTCTGCCTTGAAGTGATGTATTGACGCCATGCTGCCCTCACCACCTCTCCAAGCCAATTCCACTGATATTATCATGAATAATTTTTTCTGGAGGCCATCAGGAGTTTCCTCGTCCCAAACAGTGGTCATTGCATCACAATCTTTTTCCTCCAACGCTGCTGCACTTGCCCTCCGTTTTTCCGGAATAGATTTTAAAGCCTTACGCTTGGCATCACGAGCTCCTCGAACGGTCTTGAATGCAGCATCCGAAAATGGGTTGATTTTGATGTCGAAATCGTTCAAATACTTTTCTTGTAGTAATTTGGCAGTCTGATTCCACATTGTCTTTATTGTACCTTCCTTATAGTCTTCTCCATCCATTTTCTTCATATTGTAAGCGTAATCTTTCATAATGTTTGCCAATTGCGCTTCACTCGTTTCAGCACTCAATGCGTATTCACTCTCAGTACAAAAAGTAGTAAATTGGTTCCAAACTGTTTTTTTTGCCTTCTCCGTTTTAATGGGAACATTTCCTTTGACTTTTTTATCGATGGTGGACAGAGAACAAACTCCAAATCGACTCATTTTCATGCAAAATCTCCAATTTTTACAATTGAATTCAACCTGTCAGTTTGACGTGTGCTTAATTTGACTGGATCATGTTTTGTTTATATATAGCAACTACCGGAGAAAATTCTCAAAAAATTATCAGTATAATACCATGTAGGTTGTACCACGTGACGTCGAATGGTGCAATTCTATTGGTCGATATTTGGATCGGAAAAATAATCAATGAAAATATCAATATTTCACAATTCTCCCGTCTAGTAGTGTTTTTAAAAATGAAATCTAAAGGATATATTCCGAAGAAATCCAAAGTTTTGACAGCAGAACAAGTTCATACATTCATCAATGAAGCTCCTGATGAAATTCATCTTCTTCATAAAGTAGTACTAATAATGAGTGGTTTTGGAGGACTAAGGAGAGATGAATTAGTGAAAATGTTTATCAAAGATATAGAAGATAAGGGTAGCTGTTTACTTGTTAAAATACCCGAAACTAAAACCGATATGTCAAAAGGATATAGCATTGTAGAGGAAGAAAAAAAAGGAGCTTTGGGGCTGGTCAGAAAATATATATCCTTGAGACCCAGTGGAGTGAAGAATCCTAGATTTTTCCTCACGTTCCGAAATGGTCGGTGCACCATCCAACCTGTTGGCAAAAATACCATAGGAAGTGTGCCTTCGATGATTGCCAAATACTTAAAATTGGATAATGCAAATGAATATACAGGACATTGTTTGAGACGGACTTCAGCAACTCTTTTAACTGAGGCTGGTGCATCATATGAAACGTTAAAAATACACGGAAGATGGAAGAGTGCATCTGTGGCGGAAGGTTATATAGAGCAGAGCATCTTTTCCAAAAACAAAATATCGATGATGATTGTGAATTCGGTAACAGATTCTCATGAATTCTCTAGTGGTTCTCTTGTGAACGAACTTCCAAGTACTTGTGGTCAAGCTTTCGCTCCTGAGGTTTCGAAAACATCCCAAGATTCACGATTGAAGAATTTTTCCGGGAAATTCGAAAACTGCACTTTTAATTTTAATTAAGAAAGACTTTGTTTTTGTTTGTTGAGTTGTCGTTGTTTTAGTATTAAAATTCTGCGAAATAAATAATTTCTTTCTAGCTTATTTTGCTTCTCGCACAACGAGCGGGCGTTAAGATCCATAATGCCCGCTAAAATGCCCACGGGCATAATGAGTGTATTTATAGCAACCCTTTCTAAGGTAAAATAAACATATAATGTACAAGTGAAAAATAAAATAATTTGTTGATCTCTATATAGCAAGCGTAAAAACATGATTTTGAATGTTCATGGCTGAATTCTGAATTAATAGCAAGAGCGTATTCTTTTCGTTCATTTTGGTGGAATGTTCAAGAATATGTCTCTTGGGCGTTATCTGGGAATACCGCAGGCCATTACCAACTGTTTCTTAGCCGCTATCGAAAAGCCAGAATGTTATTCCTGCGATTTTACATATTTATTATCGAAGATATGTATTATATTTATATGGACTTTTCTTCGAGGACGGGTCTCTTCATGCTCATTAGTGGGATTCTTTGCTTTTTTAGTCGGACGAAGGTCGTTATGATTGTATGGATTGATTCGACGGCCAGGTGAGATCCAAAAAAATTGTTATTGAATTCCTTCAAGGAGTACGAGAATGCATTGATAAAATAGGGATTTAGAGAAAAATCGGTCGAAATTCTGAGGAGTATTTCTTGGACAAGTGTTTTTATTGAGAAAATTGTAGAGAAGTACTGACGTGATGTCAGGAGATTTTGCTCGCTTGTTTTGAAACCTTTTTTTCTTGCTCTGGAACAGCGTGATACAGAAACAACCGCCATATATGCACAAATTTTGTTTTGAATCTGAAAAATACCTTATGAGTTACCCGATATCATCAAAACAATTCTCAGAATCTTTTAAAATTTTATAACAGGAAGATTATAACAAAATTCGGTACACCTCATTCTCTCAACGTTATTCAAAAAATTTTCAAATTTCATATGTGTTCAAAAATTTGGGTGTTGAGATTTTTAGTGACTACTAAAAAGAGGACTGTTACCAAATAATTGAGCTAAATGTGGTAAAATAAAATATTTATTGTGCAATGTTCACACTCATATATTAAAAAGATTTACGTAACGCAATTTTTGAAGATTTTTGACTCCCCCACCCCCTCCTGTAACGCACCGTAACGTTTTTCTGTAAACCCTCTCTAAACGTCACGTAACACTCAAGTGATCATTTTTACCCTAAAGTCGCAAAAAGTGATGTTACAGATTTTATCCTTGGTATAGTTTTAACAAGAAATTTTTAATCCGTAACACCTGCGTATTTGGTTTATTTTTTATAAATTTTTGGCTTCACACAAAATTTTTTTTCTCCTTTATTATATTATTATTTTTATTTTAGCTTATTTTACTTAAACACTCTAAAAATAAATTGACCTTTTTATTTTAATATTTGGCAATGCAATTGTCTAAATAATACAGTAGTAAATAAAACAAGAAATTTTTAATCCGTAACACCTGCGTATTTGGTTTATTTTTTATAAATTTTTGGCTTCACACAAAATTTTTTTTCTCCTTTATTATATTATTATTTTTATTTTAGCTTATTTTACTTAAACACTCTAAAAATAAATTGACCTATTTATTTTAATATTTGGCAATGCAATTGTAAACAGGAACCCAAATGAAATTTAACATTTAACTTCAAATAAAATTGTACTATTAATAAAATTAATAAATAATTAACTATTAACCGAGCATTTGAGTATGCCTATAAGAACAATTCGTTTGAAATTACTGCTCATCTGTCCACGGGTTTGCTAGCCACTCAGATTCTTTCATCACTGGCACCTGGAGTGCAGACGAAGACGGTTCAGGAATTGTTAATCCACTTCGTCGAGCCAGTCAGCATCCTCAGATAATGTTTCATAACGACACATGCAATAAAAAAACATAATATACAATATATAGGTTATTCCATGTGAAATCACAGAATTTTAAGAATCCAATTTTTTTTTATTAAATAATAATTAATTAATAAATATATATAAAATTTAGAGTTAGTCGTCTATATGACACGTACAAAAACATAAAACATTAAACTCGATCATAAAATACGATTTCTAGAATTCGGTGATTTGAGATGGAATAACTCATATACAAGCATATGCACCCGTTTTTGTTGAAGAGCACTAGAAGTCGAGGGAACATTGGGCCTTAGTGTTGCTGGCGTGCTTGATGTTTTTCTGGGTAGCTAGAAATATACAGGGTGGCCATTTGAAAACGAAACAGACAAG
>JARTUT010002530.1:0-10205 GCA_030674115.1 Micraspis discolor
TTGAAAAAATCGATTTTTCACGATTTAGTCATCCTCACTTTGAAATCGATTTTTCACCCTGTGTATCATGAATCGCGATTTAGATTTGTAAAGTGGATACATCTATCATACATCTAGAAAAAATCCCAAAATGAAAATTTTCCATCCAAAAACCTCGAAGTTATTCTTGCTTCAGCGGAGCTCCATTTTCGATTTTTTTTGGAATTTTCCAACCAAAACTGAAAGATGTTACATCAAAATAATAAACAATAAATACGTTCAGTAGTTTCCCGTATAAATATGGGTGAGGTTCCTCGTGAAAGACCTGTATTTATTATTGTTTTGACGATTTGAAATTATAAATGAACGTGGCTACGCGCGAGTATAAATGAATCTAATAATTGAGTATTTGCCATATATTTGTGCATAATAAAAAAGGTGGAAAAGAAAGGTTTTATACACTACTTGCTTGTGTATAAAACTGTCGCGTCTGCGCACGTCTCATTTAACGGTTTTATTCCACAGACTTTTTCTTACGGTTTTGCTATCACTTTTTCAACAACAAAACCCACCATCTCCTCTAAGCCTACCGTAAGGAACTTCGTTACAATAACTGAATAACCCATACATAACTAGATGAAACGATTAGTTATTGAGGAAGGTCAAACGTTTATACATAGAATAAATTTTTCTACTTCAAAAATAGAGCAAGAGTATTATTGAATCAATAAAAAAAATCAACTAAAGCCTATCATGAGAAAAAAATTGAATTGGAGTCAATGATTTTGAATGCTAATACAAACATTATTTATATTTACAAGTTAAGGTTGGAATTTTTTTTATATCAGTTAATAATATGTCCCTGTATTGTATATATAACTCAGAGTCTTTGAATCACAGTTATTAAAGGAAAACGATTTTTTGATAACTGTTTGGATGTAATGAAGAGAAATTTTAACGGAGGTTTTTGGGAACACAGCAAATACAATATGAATCGGTGAAAATTAATATATGTTGCATACACGCTGCTAAACTTTTTTCCTTGTTATTTCAAGAGTTTATTTGTGGATGGGAAAGTTCCTGCAAGGAGAAAACTTTGGGGAAAAACCATTCCTTCAGTGGCAAAGTTCTGGAAAAAATTGTATATTCGCTTTGGATAAGTGAGTTTACACATGGTAAATAGGTCGGAAGAAATTTTGATGCCCATCTTCATAGGTATATTTGGAAACATATTGACTGAATTAATAGGAGTTGGATTGCGTAGTGGAAGTTTCTGATTTTCGGTCAGTTATAAGAAGTTTTTATTGTTCGTGCAGGTTTCAAATCGGTTAATTCTCGTAATGTCTGAGTTTTTTCAAACTTATGAATGATACAACTTCGGTGGACTAGGATTTATATTTAAAGGTCAATTCGTCGATCATGACCAGGTGGTAAAGTAATATTTAATGATGGAAAATGAATAATGAAAAACAAATCCTTCAATAATGTTTCAGTGAAAAATGTGCTGAAACCTTGCAACCGTACCATTATGCAGTTGTCTCTTGTTTCCTCCAAGCCAACAATAATCGCGTGATGCATCAGCCGGTAAACGACTTTAATAAGCACCTATACGCTTAAAAATTAATGAAAGTTGGGTGGCAAAATGAGTTCGGATTAATAAACAACCAACATAAAAACCGACACATCCAATGTAAAAACATGTATAACGATATCATATTCCGTTTGTCAATGAGCTACAAGAAGTTGTTTTATCATGCAGATGTTCTCGCATGTCCTGCTACATAATGAGTTTCCCCTTTGCTTTGATCGTAATAGAAATTGTTGGCCTGTTACGGTTCGATCTTTCGCTTCATATAATCACATGATATTTTTCATGCCGGATTACGGAAAGCGAGAATTCTGAAAGAAATCACTATGAATACAAATCTAGCCTCAAAGATACTGGGCCACAATTTTTTATGCCACTGCTCATGGTCATCTAGTTGTTCTTGTAATTTCTCGAAAGTTTCGGCAAGTAAGGTTATATTATCTGAAAAATATGCTCTGGTGGTGTTTTCATTTTTCGGTATGTCTGAAGTATACATGATATATAAAAGTGGTCCCCAAATACTTCCCTGTGTGATTCCGGATTCAACTTCGGAAGGAGTGGTTGTTATTTCTCCATATTTGAAATAACGGTTCAAAAGCATGTAATATGGTTGTGAGAGGAGATGTTTGAGTTTGTATTGCATTCCTTGTCTAATGTTTGAGATGAGTCCGGGAATACTGCTGAGCAACATTATTATTCATCAAGGCTTGTTGAGATAGTGTTGACGATGCCATGGACCTGATGCGTGGTCGAGTGGTTCTCTGGGAAACCTAGTTGGTGGTCTGGTACTAGTTGTTGCATGTTCATGTCATCTGTCAGTCTTTTGAGAAGCAACTTCTCAAAGAGTTTAGCCAGGATTGGTAGAAGACTTATGGACCTACTAGCTGACCCGACAGACTTCGTCCTGTCAAAAAAATTTGTAATGTGGCAGTTTTTGTGCCTACGTATTTTAAAAAATTCTCCTGAACAGAACCGTCACCCTGGTGATAGGGCATTGAGAATAAAAAATAATTAAATAAAACATATGAAAGTAAGTAATCGCTTTATTGTTAATCATGTGAATCATAATCATTATTATCATCATTGTAGTGCTTTGTGGTATACAATGTTTTTTGTTTGATTACCTGGCGCATAGATAAACAAATCTGATGGTTTTCCAACACGGGAACAGACAACATACAATTGACCATGTGAGAAACATGGGTTTTTTAGATTAATACCACAAACACTTAATGATTGCCCCTAGGACTTGTTCATATACTCATAGCAAAAGCAAGCCGCACTGGAAACTGTAGTCGTTTAAACTCAAATGGCACATCAGTCGGAATCATTGGGATGCGCGGTATGATAACATCTTCTCCTTTACACTTTCCTTTGAGTATAGTTGCTTCTATCACATTGTTTAGTAATTTTTTTATCGCTAACCGTGTACCGTTGCAAAGACGCGGTTGCTTGATACTTCGCAACATTATAACCACCGATCCAACCTTTAATTGAAGATTGTGAGGTGGCAATCCTGGCAAATCCAGCGAGTTTAAAAATTCCGGTGGATAGTTGACTACATCATCTTGATTAGTAGTCGAATCAACTGATTTATATATCCTCAATTCGCCTGTAATTTGTTCTTGAATTTTGAAATTTAATTCATTTACATCTATGTTTTTTGCAGCCAGTATAGCTCGTTCGCTCAACCAATCATGGTTTCTGTAATTTTGAGAAACATCTGGAAACACCTTCTGAATAAGTTCATCTTTTGATCGAGTTAACTGAAAAAAACCGAGGAAAGTTAATGCAGCCAGTCAACATGTCTATAGGAAATTTGCCATTACCAATGTCAATGAGTTGTTTAGAGAATATGTTTCCAGATTGGTAATTTTGCAACACGACAAGCATATTCTTGCTTAAATGAAGTACTTTGACATGTTTCCACAAATTGGAGGACTTTAGACATGCATTGAGTTCATAAGCTGGCGCTGATTGTGGAATCACTGGTTATTATTGCTCCGTAGATCTTTTGAGGTTCTGTCTAAAGCCTCCAAGGATTTTTTATGTGCCATCGTGAATTCATCCCAAACAATCAATTTACTTTGCTGCAAAACCTTTGCCATTGCAGAGTTCTTCGAAACGTTGCAGGTTGGAGTTTCATTGCTTTGCATATTTAATGGCAATTTTAGTGCTGAATGGGCTGTACGACCACCTTCAAGCAAAGTTGCTGCGATTCCCGACGAAGCGAATGCAAGTGCAATTTTATTTAGTGGGCGAATTGTTGCTAATATTAATGAAATTAAAAAAGTTTTTCCTGTACCACCAGGTGCATCTAAGAAGTAAATCCTTCCAGTTTCATCATTTGTTACTTTCATAAGAGTTTCAAATACATACTTCTGTTGTTCATTTAACAGTGGAAAATTTGTTTGAATTAAGTCTTTCAACGCGTTGAGATCATACAGTTTTTCTCGATGTAACTCTTGGTTAAAAGCGTCACGCATTGGACGATTGGGCGCGGTCAGGCCTAATTGAATTAATAGTTTGTTTGACATTATCAAGAACATGTCCTCAATTGAAATCAATGCTTCATTGTAAATTTCTTCACTGATTTGTATATTTGGATTTCCCATTCTATTCCGTATTTGATACAAAATATCATCACACATATAATCTTTGTACTTGATCCACAAATCAATTGGGTTTGATGGGAAGCATGTAGAT
The DNA here is from genome assembly GCA_030674115.1 of Micraspis discolor. Classification (NCBI taxonomy): domain Eukaryota; kingdom Metazoa; phylum Arthropoda; class Insecta; order Coleoptera; family Coccinellidae; genus Micraspis; species Micraspis discolor. The sequence continues at coordinate 4,274 of JARTUT010002530.1, forward strand.
ATGATTATAGAAAACAATGTTCGTATTTGATGAGCGTGTGATGATATTACAGCATCATTGAGAGTTTGATCACAATGAAAGTCATTTTCAAGCAATTGCAAACATAGATATGATCTTTGACGTTAGAAACACACCTACTTTGCTTAGACAACATTGAGTGCTTGTAATTTAATATGAACTTTATACCATAGCAATAAAGCTCAAATTGACTACGTTTTAGTTACAAATCATTTGTATGGGAAAAAGAAAAGGGCTATTTTTAGGGTTTTTCCAGCAATAATTCTAATTTTTCTCGGCGTAAAAAGCATCCTTGAACTTCAACGAACATTTTAAAAAAAGATTTGGCCAAATTGGTCCAGGCGTTGTTGAGTTATGCGCTTACCAACATATTTTGCGATTCATTTTTATATTATAGATATGATTCCACATTGTGGTCGGGTTTATCAGTTATTATCGTGAGCAGACTTCTCACTACAAGATGGCATATTTTGATGCTTGTTTTCAGATATTATATTTGACATCTTGAAATCAAATACTATTCGTTTTCAACTGAAGGTATTTCCAAATATTTCACAATGTCGGATGCCTTATCAAGATAACTCCTGACAACCGGCAACGTCGAGAAAATATTGTGAAGTATGAGTACCAATGGAAGAATCTTAAGCCATGGCTTGGTTCCTCTTTGAATATTGGTGTATGTTTGAGAAACACCCTGCATATCAGGAGAACAGAGCTGAAATATTCTTCCACGTTCCTCGAAAGTTACAAATCGTTCCATACTTCGGAATTGATATGACTTGTGTTCGGAAAATATCATTTCGTACTGCAATCATTATATTGATTGCAGAATACTTTTCCAAATCGGCTCTCTCATAAAAATTGAATCACTTACACTTGACAGGCCGGAATTTTCAATTCAATTACGCGGTTTGTAGCGAATGTACAATGTGGTTACTGGAAATCTCATTGTGGAAGGATCAATTTTCAGCAGCGCGGTGTATTTCATTTCCAGTTGCAAGACACATTTCTTCTGTCGTGCACACACTGGAATTCCGAATTCTTTCCTCTGTCACTTCTGAGGATTTCCATGACACAAAAACGACAAAGAGAAAATCTTACAAACAAACGCAAATTTTTACGCTTTTCCTCCTATGATAATAAATTCTTCCCCGGAGCATCCGCTCCCTCTCTCAGCTCGATTTTGAATATCGTTTGACTGATCATCAGGACTACGAGGGTTGAAAAAAATGATAACCTCACTTCAAGATCCTAATGAAATTCAGAGTCTGTTTTTCGATTATGAATTTTGTTGAAGCTTGCCAGTTTTCAGTAAACAAAGATTGAGGTCGAACAATAGGCTTTTGTTTTAGCATCTTTTCCGTTACTGTGGCTCAATAACAGCTGCAAACTATTTCCGATGGAGTTCATCGATGTTTTCTTTCTCTTTCGAACGGCGTTTGTTTTCGATTCAATATATCCAAGAAGGAGGTATCGTTAGGACATCATTGTTATGGAACATAGTCATCGATATATACAGCATGTCTCCCCGAGAATGGTCATTTGGAGATTATGGAGAAATAAACATTGCACCTATTTGGAATTTTGTATACGCATATAAGTCCTTAAATAATTCTTCTCTAGAATCAATTCGAAAGTTTACGTTTTTTGGTTATACCATAGGTAGGTATCAAATGCCGCACCTGAATTTATCTGTATTTTATACAGGGTGAGATCAAAAGAAACAGTTTATGGCCACACCGTTTTTCCATATTCGGCTGCGTTAAAAAGTTATAATAATAATAATAATAAGGCTTTATTTCCAACAGGCTAAATTGCTCAGTTACAGGAAAAATACACAATTGAATAGAACAGTAATTGAAATATTCAAACACATCGATATTACTACAAACACATAAGTGCAAGTTGATTCAACATAAGGATATCAACACAAGAACCAATATATGGTGAACAACATTGGTATATAAAGAAAAAAAATATATATGCATATTCAGCCGTTAACAAAAATTCACCAAGAGAAAAAAAAAAGTTAACAATGAAAATTGCAAATAATCACCATTATTACATAGCAACAATGACTTGCATACACTTACAAAAACAAATTGAATTCTACTTCATCAACGTCCATTCAACCTCAAAACCCTACTTATCTCCGAGAACGAATCATGGTTAATATCGCAATTCTCAGATATATCATTAAATATGGAACACATGTATCTCACACGGGACTGAATAAGTGAGTTCATCCTAGGCGTATCCATGGCGAAGCACTGCTGAAATCTAGAGGACATCCGGAGGACACGGAACCCAACAGAGGAGAGAAGTGCTGAACAATCAACAAGACCGTGCATAATGTTGTACAAAAACTTTAGGGATAACATTCTTGCACCCATTTCAAGAGACCGAGCTCCGAACCTTTCGAGTAACTCATCTTAATCAAATCCTCTAGCTGGATAGACGCCGTCTTCTCTCCAAACCAAATACTTCAGAAACCTTCGCAAAATTGACTCTAAATACTTCTTATGTACCCTATAAATAGGATGCCAAATCATGAAACCAAATGTCAATCTACTCCTTATCAAGGAATCAAACAAACGAATGAGGGTTTTTGTGCTGCTGAAATGACGGGCATTTCTAACAATAAATCCGTAGGTCCTAGATGCAGTCACCATAATATTACTCATGAGCGGGATGAAGCTCAAACGCTGATCAAATATAATACCAAGATCCCTGGTCTCAGTCACTCTTGTGAGAACCGAGCTACCAACCGCGTAGTCAAAGTGCACAATACTTCGGTTCCTTGAAAAGGAAAGCACACTGCATTTCACAACATTCAAGCACAGCCGGTTGGCAGTACACCACTCAACCAAAGCGTTCAGTGCATTCTGCAGGACAACACAATCCGACCAATCAATAATCCTTTTAAACAATTTGAGATCATCGGCATACATTAATTTGTCAACCGCCAAGCAGTCCAATAAATCGTTTACAACAAGCAGAAACAAAAGAGGTCCCAGGTTAGACCCCGGTGGTATGCCGGATGTAGCAACATAGTCACCCGAAAGATGACACTCGAACTGAACAAATTGACGTCTTCTGTGAAGATATGATCTCATCAAAGACACCAAGCTTTCAGAGAAGCCCACTCTAGCTCCGAGTTTCCGCAACAAAAGATCATGATCCACTCGATCAAATGCCTTCGCGAAATCGGTATACACCCATCGACCTGTGTACCATCATCAAGGCTCTCGAATGCAAACTGCGCGAAAGTTACCAAATTCAATATGCAAGATCTACGCGTCATAAATCCGTGCTGTTCAATGTGCAGTTGCTTTTTAACCATTGAATATATATTATTGTATAAGATGATCTCGAACAATTTCGCAAAGTTTGACAATATACATATCGGCCTATAGCTGCTCAAAGCGATGGATCACCTTTCTTCAAGATAGGTACAATTTACCAACCTTCCAAACTTCAGGAACACACATGTCTTCAGGATAAGGTTGAAGATATGACGTAAAGGTACACAAAGTACACCGATACAATCCTTAACTAAGAAAGCCGGCACCCCGTCCGATCCGGCCGTTTGATTTGCTTTCATTTTCCTAGCGGCAAACAAAATATCCTCTTCCACGATCCTATCGAAATTAACATTATGAGCAACTCCAGAGTCAACATCATCTGAAGAAGTAGTACCTGGACTGTCATAAAGTAAGTTGCCAAAGCATTAACTATCTCCCCGGCTTACTGTACTTTTCGCTTCCATTGCTCATTACACTAGGCAAACGAGAGCCTCCTTTTTTGTTTGTAAAAGGACCAAAATTTCGACGGGGGTCGGCCGCTATATCGATCTCTGAGCTCCTAACAAATTCTCTGTAGGCGATCTTAATTTTGACCTTGACTTCATTTCTCATCCTCCCAAAATTATACCGATTAAATATAGTTGGTATCTGCTTGTATTTTCTATGATATCTTTTCTTCAGGTGTAGGAAGTGTATTATCTCAGCGGTGTACCATGATGGATAACGTCTCCTCGAGATGACCTATAAGGAACGGATCTCTGAATATACGATCAAGAACCTCATAAAGCTCTTTGCATGCTAAGTCAGGATCACCCTCCACATTAGTTACCGCGGACCAATCGGTCTCGAAATGCTCTAAAATATGATCGCACGTGTTGAATAATTATTTGGTTCTCATACACACAACTGATTCTTGGGCTTTCTTTGATCTATGATGAGGCACCTCATACAGGTTTGAGTTTCTCGTGGATTCTTCCTTCTGTTATTCAGTCATCCTAATCGAAAATTCTATCATTAAAAAAAACACTCGATACTAGTGAGTTTCCAATAAATACACTGATCAACAATTGCTAGGGATCACTTATGAACTTCTCTTCATTTGTATTTTTTTCAAATTATCTCGTGAATATCTGTACATTATATGTTCTCTAAGGAAAGATCAAGATGTTTTGAGTTGATCATATCAAATTTTTCCTCACTTCATCGGCTCTTGTTCGCAAAATCGATTATTATCTGTAGGCTGTTACAGGTGGAGTGAAAAGCAATGTTGTATTTGTCATTAAATCTGTTTTTTTTCTCTCGTTCAAACACATAAGGTGACAATAATTAAAGAAATGAGAACAATATCAGTTTATCAGTCATGCCGAGAAGACGTTTGGTTCTGTGCAATTGGACCAAATCATACTGTTGATACAGGAAGGTTTGTCCCAGCGAGAAGTGTCCCGGCGGTTGAATGTTTCGCAAAGTGTCGTGAGTCCGGCTTGGAATAGGTTCATCCAAAACGACTCAGTAGCTTATGTTCATGAGGGAGGTCGGCAGCGCAGTACAACAGCTGCCCAAGATCGTCTTTTGATCCTCAATGCTAGGAGAAATCCCACTTACCCGACGTCGCGGCTCAATAGATCACTGAGAGTTGCAACAGGAGTTCTAATTTCGAACCAGACTGTAAGACGACGACTACATGTTCGTGGTTTGAGAGCACGTAGGAGGGTACAACATCCCCGTTTGAATAGGGAACACCGGGTTCATCGACGGCAATGGACTGAGGAGCACCGCAATTGGACAGTTGAAGATTGGAGCCGATGTATATTTACGGATGAGTCTAGATTTCGTTTGGTCAACTCCGATGGACGTATTCTTGCTTGGAGGAAAGTGGTATGCAGAACAGTTTATGGTACCCACAACAGCTTTTGGCGGAGGTTCTATATGTGTATGGGGAGGCATTTGTTTGGACCAACGCACAGAGTTGGTTGTTCTGCAGAACACCACAATGACCAGCCAGAGATATTACGATATGATTATTGAACCCATAATTGTTCCATTTGCGGCTGCCTTGCGCGAGAATTTCATTTCAATTGACGATAATGCCCGTCCACACCGTAGTCGTCTGGTTGATGAAGCTCTAAAAACTCATGCTATTGATAGGATAGACTGGCCAGCTCGCTCTCCAGACATGAATTGCATCGAACATGTCTGCTCTGTGATGTCTCGAAATTGTCAACCTTAGAACAACCGATCAATAACCTGGAGGACCTTTCTAACGCTTTACGGGATATTTGGACGAATTTGCCTTAAAATTTTATAAATCATTTGATTGAAAGTATGCCTGGTAGGGTAGAATGCTTGAGACGAGCTCGTGGGGGACCAACTAGGTACTAGCTTAACCGAAACTTCAGCCTTTTTGTGGTTTCATCATGAAATTTTCATGTTATTCTAACACAGAATTTTGAGTGTTCCTAATAAAGTCTTTTTTTCTCTCTAACTTTTGATTTTTTCATTCTTTTCCCAAGTCAACCATATTATTAACTGAAAATACTCTGATATCTGACTAAATTTATAATCTTGGAGCGAATATTTCAGAAAGAAATTCAGAAAAAGTAAGTGATCCC
>JARTUT010002095.1:0-10200 GCA_030674115.1 Micraspis discolor
TCGTTTTACTGATGTTATTGTGGGTTGTGTAATTATGGTAGTCTTATTATCCTAGTTAGGTGGGAGGGTTGGGCATTTTTAGAAAAAGTTAGAAAGCGTTGTCAAAGTATCCTAGGTGGCAACAGTGGTTATAAGAATGATAAATTTCTTCAGATGGTCTCTTTTACCATGTTTATAGAGTTCTATAGCGTTGTAGGGATATTTTTATAAGGACCCTTGCGGTGGTATAAGTACTCTATGACAGGAAGATTATGTTTTGTGGTGTTAAAACTGCCAGTAGAGGGTGGTCATTTTTGGCTGTGTTACAGAAGGTCTCAGTATAGTGAGAGAATGCCTCAGTTTACTACCCAAATAGCAAGGATATTTTATAATATCGGATTCTTCGTGTTATTTATTTTATAGCATTTTTATTATGGTTCCTAGAGTGCAATTTGGTATTATTGAAATCGTCAATGACACAATTTAGGCTTTTGGCGAGTATTTTGCTCGATAAGGATGTCGTGGAACGTTCTTAGTGAAATGCAGAACAATTTGACAACGAATTAAAATTGTTTCTGTGGATGCTAACAGACAGTTTTAGAAACGTTCAACAAATTTGTATTTATGGTATTATTTATTAGTTTATTTATTTTAGGGAAGTTTTTACAGGTTGTGTTATTAGCGATAAGTGCAGCATTTGTGATATTCACTCTTCCAAGTGTTGTATTTCTAATCCTATCTGTATCTGGAAGTATATTGCACTAGGATGCAACCTAAAATTTTTATTATTTAATCATATTGGAGGTGTCTGCGATAAAATCAAGTTATGGTGTTTATAGAATAGAAATGTCTGCCTTCCTTGTGAGACTAGAGATGATTCATTGATATATTGTTGGGAGCAACTATTTTAATTATATTATTGTGGACCGTGTTCTTCATGGATTGCCGGGTGAATTAATGGAACGTTAAAAAGGTGGAAGAGCATTTCACAGAGAAGTTGCTATCCAGAAATATCTTAGGTGTCATGGTGATTATTGAAATAATTTAGATTGAATGACTCTATAAAGGAGGTGGGAAGTGAGAGATCATGTGCAGAATAGTTAAGACTTATTTCAGGTGGTCTTATTTTGTCCTTGTAGATCCGATGGGGTATCTTTAATAATAAGAGAAGGTGGACTTTTGAGAAGAGGGCTGAGGTGTACCAAATACTTTGGTGGATTAGTGAGGAAGATCAGTCAATGTGGAGAGAATATTACCGGGAGTAGGAGATTGTGAGCGATTGTTTTCAGGTTAGACAGACTTGCATCGACTGACTGGTACGCAACCTGGAGCAGGCAGAATATTTAATAGATACTTTGAGAATCAGACTGTCCATCAATAGGATAGAATCAGTAGAATAGATGCAACGTCAGAGCAGGCAATATGGCATAGAAATTTGCTATTGTTTCCCCCCTTTTTTATTTAGATCAATAAAATGAATTTCAAAGTCCTAGGTATTGGTGAGATTATTTTACTGTCTTAGTATAATTTAAATATTTCTGTATTGCATTAACCAATAAACTCATTATATAGGTTGTAACAGTCTATTAATAAACTGGGAATCCATGGGTGAAAGAATTACTAAGGAATGAAACGTATCTACGAGAGCAGAGAGATTCCCGCGCAGTAGAAAATTGAGATGAATAAATAGGCGGTGAAAAGTTAACCTAGCAATGAACGATTAAATATTTTAATGGTGACGTATTCAGAATAGACTATTTTATAAATGCCAGCTGGAAGCATTCAAGTAAAGGTGATACTACCCGTTTTGTTAATGTTTTCAAATGACCTATTCAGGACAGTTTTTGTTGGCAATTTCGAGTTCTCGATTTTTACTTCGAATCTCTCGAACGTCTGCGTAGAGGACATGGACATCAAGAATGTTTGCACGAGCGCGTATCGAGTTCAGAGACGGACTCAGCCAAGATGAGCCGATTCTCAGATTTTTCTAATATTCATCAGTGGGAGAGGAGTTATGGTTTTACCTGAATTCATTGCGTAATTTTCCGTATACTAAATAAAATAGGTATCAATCGATTATATTTCGATTACTCTTGAAGAGGATTTGATTAAAGTTTAATTGTTCTCTCAAACCCATTTACTTGCTTTAAGGTGGAAAGATTATGTATTTTAAGTGTCAGTTGAGAACGAAAAGCTACGTGTGTATGCTGGGGACAACCTTTACATATAACAGATTTTCAATCCCGGTAGATGTTATCACAAATTCCGTAATGATGAGATGAGTATTTATTTATATGATTGATTTCCATGAGACTGTTTTTAATTGTTTAGAACTATGTTTTATTTTGACTTTGGACTGTTTAAATAATTGTCCATTTAAAACCTGCTGGAGAAGCTAAGACAGATTAAGAGAACGAGAATTGCTACACCAGAGGTGCGCCCTTGTGGCTTTAAAGGTGTAGTATAATTATTTCAGAACATATCATAGCTTACACGCAGAGATATTTGTTGTTGGGCAGTTTATAAAACAGCAGATTGTTAGTTGGGTAATTTTGGTTTGTACGTGGCGGTGGAACGCGAGGTTACGGAGGATTTACAATATCGGTGATGGGGGCAAGAGTGGGTGTGACGCAGCTATTAACATTTCCTTAAATCTACTAAGATTCGATTACTTAAAGTGGGCAGTAGCCGATATATTTGAAAGCGTCTGAAAGATTTTCAGTTCGATTGAAGTACAACATTTTCAGTGGCGTCGGTCTGAGGAGAATTATCCCGCGGTTCAAAATCGAGCTTAGTCCCGGCAAAACTTCCAGCATCTGCGAGGACCGCCGTAAACATTGCAGGTTTGCATTTTTAGGTCCAGCCGATGGAGATTTAGAGCACGGCAGGGATGGGACCTCGGTAGGTTTTCGTCGATGTTTTTGGTATGGATGATAACAGCAGGCTTTACAATCGGTGTCGACTGAGCGTCGATAATTGAACCTCGATATTTGCGGAAATTGATGTTTATAGAACATCAGTGTTTTTAACTTTGGTTATACTTACGTGTATCAGCGATTCATGATGATTTAACGACAACAGTTATAGTATATATCACAGGGTAATTCCAATGTCTAATACTTTATATGCCTTTGCCTGCCTTTGCCTTTTGCCAACCTGTGTTTGAAAGAGTGGCGATGAAATATGAGTTGTGAAATGCATTTACAGAGTTGTGTAGAGGTAAGAGGTGGAAGAATTAGTTTTCGACTCGAAAAAGTATCAGAGATGACTTAAATGTACCTGTGTATTAGAATCTATTTTGTATTTTATTCGAACTGGTGAAATAAGTAAGTAAAGAAAGAATTGAATGTCAATTGAAGTTCTTATCTGTTATCTCTGATTTTTTAAATTCAATTTTAGACTGAGAACAAAATTAAGTAGTAGTAATTTTGGAACATCCTCTATCTATGAGATAGAAAGCCGTTTCTATAGAGCATTTCGATTTTGAAGTTCGCAGCATTTCAAGCCTTAAGGTTCTCTAGATAATTGATTGACATCATGCCTCCATGTACGACCAGTTCAAGAGATTGTTCAATTACGCAGAATTACGAAAACCAGAATGTGACCTCTGTATTCCACAAATCTGTCTCATACAAGGTGACAATAAGAAATGGAGCAGTGTTCATGTTTGCGTTTCCATTGAGGATATGAGAATCAGGAAAAAAAATTTTTTAAGTTAGGAATGAAGTATCGATGATTGAAAACATCTGACGATGATGTCCCATCCCTGGGATCAGTAGGCTTGCAGTTTCAATGTTTACATAATACATCTGTTTGGTATTTACGTCAAAGTGCAAGGCTTGAGAACAGAATGAGCCCGACAGATGTTTTTGGTTTAGACACAGAGTTGATTATTCTTTTTTTCGGAGTGTTATTACATATGGATTTTCTTATCGTAAATAAAGTTATTTTCAAGGCTATTTAGGGTGCATAGGGATTTTCTTTTTTTGACGATTGGAAGGTCCAGGCTAGTTTACACATTTCCGTTTATTGAATTAAAGTGCAAAATTTTTTAAACCACCAGGGTTTAAGTATTTTATAAAGATCTATGATTAGAGTGTCGAGATGAAGATTTTTTTGCGCCTTAAGAACTGAATATATACAGTTTTGTTTTACTTACAATAAGATTCTAACGTTTTCAAGGATGGATTTAAGACTAATCACACGTGATTCAGCGTGTCTATTACATTGTAATATTTCAGTTGTTTGTTCAAAACTTATTTCATCCACGATATAATCGAGAAAATATCTATCGGATAACCCTGGTAGTAGAGAGGCATTGGTTTGCACCTATCAAGAGCTCTTACTGCTGTATTATAAATAAATAAGATAAATCAGTCACTTGAATGTGAAAACAATCGATAATTCAGTTTCGGTTTAGTAGAAACCATATTCTGAGTGTTAATTTACAGACTAAAATACAAGAGTATTTCAATGGTTTTAAATCTATGGGAATATTCAAAAGTGGTTTGAATGGTTTATTTCTATTTGGGTGTTAAGGTGGGGACACATTGGGAATATTAGACAGATTTATTTGGCTGTCATCCTTTCCAGCAAATTTAATTTCAGGCACTTTCTCTGCATTTTGTGAAGGATTTTAAAATTTACGATATCCATATGATGTTCTTCAGTCTCGATATGATCATAACTGGACCGTTTACCTGGTTTCAGGTGTTCTTTTAATCTGGTCTCAAAATTTCTACCAGTTTGACCTACATATGCAGCATTACCAATTTTTACAGCAGATTTATAAACACTGAAGCTTTCTCAGGTCAAGTTTGGATTTTCAGATTATATAATTTTACCTGAGGTTTGGATGTCCTGAGAATGTTGTTTTAAGAAATCAGGTTTGAAAAACAATTTTAGGTTTGAATTGATAATTCTCTTGAGATAAGTGATATGTATGAATTTATTAAATGGGTTTCCTGTGGTAGTATAAAGCATATTAATGGTTTCAGCTTTCTTTTGTTTTCAGTTAGTTTGTTTACTAGGGTTCTCAGAAAATTATTGTGAATTTATATTTCTTTAGTTTTATCAATTTCAGATTTGTAAGTTTGGCGTTCGATAAAGGTATGGTGAGATGCTCTATTGATCATGGAGATTTCAAGCTGCTTGGTTTATGATTATCAGGACTGGAAGGGATCATATGGTATTGTAAATAGCATGGGTTTGTGTCTTTTCAGGTAGATGTTGAAGTCAGATGTGTTCTATCTCTACTTCCTTAGTCAAATCACAAAGAAGTTATCACTTTGTTGCATTCAATTTCCAAATGTAGATTTTATTTTGGGGTAGAATGCAGTTGAGAAAGTCCCAGAAACATTTTTATTTGTATATTTGTTTCCGATTTGAATCCTACTATAATATCATCAACATATCAGGAACCAGAGAATGACGTGTTTTTTTGTTAGGTCATTTGTTTTTATAAATTCATTTTCAGAGTGATTCATGAATAGATCTGGAATAATAATAGGCTCAAAAAGTAGACGTCCCATCAGTAAACGTGAATTTTGAAAATATAATTTGTATTCAGAATTTAAAAAGTAATTTTGGGATAAACAAATTGGAAAATAACTCCTGAATTTCCTGAAATTAAGAGAAGGGTTTACTTTATTTTTACAGTGACTGACTCTTCAACTAGGGTGCAAAGCATTCTTTTGCTGGAGTGCTAGGGTGCATATTTTCTACATCAAAGATATTAATTTTCATATTTTCTGTGCTGTTTATTTTAGATAATTTGTCAATTAAATCTTTGGAACACCCCAAGCTACCTTCTGGTAAAAAATTTTGATAGATTTTTAAATTTATTAGATAGAATTTTGATAGTTTACCTGTAGTTGTATTAATATAGGAATTTACTGGTCTAGCAGGATTGTTTTTTTTTTTGTGAGTTTATTAAAGCCATATTACATTTCTGGAGGTCGTGGATATTAACAAAAGCAGAAAACTAGACAAAATAACGCCTCCCCCAACACTCAAGATGGATTTTCCTAAAATAAATGAGTCATAAATTCATTCTAATAAATCAGACTAGGGTTTATTACCTTGTGCGTTATTTGAGAAGATATGGTTTGGTATACGCAATTCATTATTATTTATTTACTATACTAGGTACACAGGAGAGCTAGTAGTCCGTAAAATTCGAGGGAAGATATTATTTAACTGATATTTCCGAATAATTTAAATGCTGGTATTTGCCGAGTGTATCTCCACGCTGTTTGATGGAATATGTTTAAATATTGGTGATTGATTGTAGACAGTTATATTATGTTTCTCCTCATCATGTCCTGTAAAATGGAGATATGTCAATTTGTTTTTTAGATTAAGTTTTTTAGAACTACGTCGCTGTATATGCAAGTGAACCGCCGAGTTTTTTAAGAGTATTTTAAACTCGCTCAACGCCTTGAGTGCCATGAAGGAGGCGACCGAATTATAGTATGAAAGGTGCATGAAAACGGAGAATTCGAAGGTATTTACTGGGATCAAGAAACGGTATATAATAAGATTAAGATTATTCTAAATCTATGAGTACTGAGATATGAAATTATTGTGTATTTTATGATGTCGATGATGAAGTTTCTTAGAGAGACCAGTTAATTAGCGGATAATCGATCAAGAGAGATAACCGTAGGGTTTCAAGAGAGGAAAAAAATGGTATTGAGAATAGATTGAAAAAGGAGACTTACTGCTGTTTATATTTTTCACTTACTAGAGAGCACTGAGCTATTGTTTGAAGAGATTTTAGAACTGAATGGCTGTTTGCTGGGTTTTATCCAATTTATACTTGCAGAGGCACATATGGATTAGTTCAAGACGCGGTCGCTCAGGTGGCAACTGCTGTGTCTTGCTGCGTTGAATTAGCGTACTTCGGCACGCTCGACGATCTCGGCGGCGTCGTGTATCTGGATTATCAGGATTATTTCAATTTTACAATTTTTGCAGAGTTGATATGTAGCGTTTCTTTTGTCGAAAGGTATAAGTTAGATAGGTAGCGTTATTTACGTGGGATATGGTGTCCTGTCTCTGTGGTCGGGAGTTCACACAAGCTGGGAAGGACTCGACAGTATGTCCCACCCTGGTGAAAAGGCCTTATTATTTTTTGGGGTTATGTTTTTAGATTTGGATTTGATATAGATTTTTGATCTGTTGATTTTGATCGATTTTCCCGATGGGTTATATGTTATTACAGGGAGACCAAGGAGGACGATTAGAGTCTTCAGAAAAGCTTATGTTTTGAGGTATTGTTTAGATCAGGATTGACGTAATGTTTTGATATATATTTTTAAAGTTTGTCATTGTTTCAGGTATTGTCTCAAGAAATAGGACAGAGTATTAGCCCAGCCTGGTTGAGGACTGCATTTGAACTTGGAGGCCTTTTCCCGATATATACCGGTGTATGATTATTCTTTCTTTGAGTTAACAGCAGCATGCCAGAAATCTTGTCTTGATTATATGCTAAAGAGTTTTGAGATATGTGGCGAGCTGGATTCTATATTATAAGGGATGTAGAGCCTGTTTGAGGGTGAGTTACTAAAATTGTCATTATAGAGTTTATAGTATATTTTTAACTAGTTTTTAATGGAAGCCATTGGGTATCCTGTCAGAGAAATGTTTTATAGTGTGTAGGTGTGGCCTTTTACACAGTGATCTCAGTATATTAATTGCTTTGTGTGTTCTGTTTTAGCTTTGGAGTTATGTGTCTATCTGCTGTGTATGAGTAAAGTCTAGTTGGCGTTCTAGAGATGAGATTAATTAGATGATCTTGAAGTAATGATATCTTTGTTGAAGGTTATTCACTTTCCAGTTGGAGTTCCCTATTTGGGTATGTATTGTATTTTAGTTTATTATCTTTCAAGCAGATCTGTTAGGCAGAAGTTGAAACTCATTGGAATGAATTTATATTTACTTAGAGCAAGATGGAGTTTGAGGTAAACTAAGCAAAGTAGAAGTGAGATCAAGGCCTTTAATATAGTAGATTATAATTCGTCACCAGCTAGTTCTTATATTATCAAATTTACCGTATTTGAAGCTTGTTTCAATGTATGTGGGAATTATTTTGTAAGTTTATTTGGAGTCTAAATGCCCCAGTAACGATAGGGAAGCAAGTTAATGCTCTTTGTTAACATATAAAAAATAAAAGGATGCTGACGGCCAGATGCCTTGCAGAAGTAATAGCAGATATCTATACCCAGTTGAGGGCCAGTTCATGAGCCTGGCCATCTGTTTGTATAGTCATTTTAAGAAATATTTTGACAAAGCAGGATTTGATAATTTGATTTTGAGCTATTCATTAGATACGTGTTTTCTTGCAGTTTTTAATGGGTTTCTGAGATTTTCCCATTCGTGTAATCATATATTGATTCCTATATTACTGTTTTGTTTTATATAGTCCTGGCTGGGGAGGCAGGCGTATTCTGGCGACAGCCATGGATGGCCAGGAACAGGTGGCTTCCATGGAGTAGGGCATCAAAGCAGTTTAACAGATTTGACCTTGCATGGATGATATTAAGAAGGCAGATGTTGTTCCTCAAGGCGGTTTAAAGATAAGAGAGAGACAATAGGGTCCTGTACCACAGAAGTGAGCTGCTCAAAATATCTTTACAAAGGCCTTTCCGCCCGCTCCTGGCTCAGCATGTTCCTATAGTGGGTGAGAAATGCGACAGCGAGGTCCTCAGACCGATAAAGTAGTCTTGATTATAATAGTTTGTTGATGGATAATTCATTGTGTTTCACGGAACTAGTCAGAATAGACTTGAAAGTAATGATGTTAGTTATATTAGGCTGTTTGTGTGAAATTAAATATAGTAAACTAGGTTGTGAAAAGTGGAATTTGAAATAATTACTACTTTGGCGCCCTTTATTATGCTGTATGTTTGTGTGATTAAGTTAATTTGCGTTTTCATTGTTCAGTAGTGGATCTGTCTGATGAATTTACATTCGAATGGGTTGGACACGTCATAGCTGTTCGTTGGAAGAGAGGAGGGTCTTTACCTATCGTGTGGTCGAATGTCAATGGCTCTAGATTGTATTTAAACTGTCTGTCATACTTTGTATTAAGATTGTTTGTGATTTTGTTAAGATTACGACTTTATTTTGTAGAATTTTCCCACATTTTCTGAAAAAGTAGGCTTCACCTGACTATGGTCTAATTATAAGATATAAGTTGGTTAGTTATAATATTATTCTATTAGAGCTAGGTGCAACAATATAACATTATTTTTAATGTGTAGACTTTTGATATTATTATTTGTATGGAGCACTAATGTAAGATCTTTGAGAGAATTTACTACCTAATCGTCATGGAGTTGCCTGATAAGATCAATTTAGTTATGTTTGTGGTGTTACGAGATCGTTTGTTAATATATTTATGAGATGAAACATCGTTTTACTGATGTTATTGTGGGTTGTGTAATTATGGTAGTCTTATTATCTAGGTTGTGGGAGGGTTGGGCATTTTTAGAAAAAGTTAAAGCGTTGTCAAAGTATCCTGGTGGCAACAGTGGTTATAAGAATGATAATTTCTTCAGATGGTCTCTTTTACCATGTTTATAGAGTTCTATAGCGTTGTAGGGATATTTTTATAAGGACCCTTGCGGTGGTATAAGTACTCTATGACAGGAAGTTATGTTTTGTGGTGTTAAAACTGCCAGTAGAGGTGGTCATTTTTGGCTGTGTTACAGAAGGTCTCAGTATAGTGAGAGAATGTCTCGGCTTACTACCCAAATAGCAAAGATATTTTATAATTTCGGATTCTTCGTGTTATTTATTTTATAGCATTTTTATTATGGTTCCTAGAGTGCAATTTGGTATTATTGAAATCGTCAATGACACAATTTAGGCTTTTGGCAGTATTTTGCTCGATAAGGATGTCGTAGGAACGTTCTTAGTGCAAATGCAGAACAATTTGAACAGATTATAAAATTGTTTCTATGGATGCTAACACGACAGTTTTAGAGACATTCAACAAATTTGTGTTATGGTATTATTTACTAGTTTGTTATTTTGGGAGATTTCCATGAGGTTATTCTATTAGCGATAAGTGTAACATTTGTAGTATTCCTCTTCAAGTGTTGTATTTCTGATATTATAACTGTCTGAAGTATATTGCACTAGGATGCAACCTAAATTTTATTATTTAATCATAATGGAGGTGTCACATAAAATCAATTTATGGTGTTTATAGGG
>JARTUT010000791.1:0-10191 GCA_030674115.1 Micraspis discolor
AACCTTATTGTTAAGCGATTCTTCGATATATCCTTCAGCAACGTTTGATGACTTCCATCCGCCATGCCTCTTTAAACTAGTTATGTCGGCACCAGAGTCAACCAATATTGTTGCAGTGACCAGTATATTCCTTCGGATTTACCAAGTTCAAATAAGTAGCAACTATTTTGGGCATTTTTCTAAATTGATGAATTCCTACCACTTGTCTACAACCCTTTCCGCTTTGATATTTAAAGAAAAATCGGTCACTGTTCATATTTTCTGGTCTTAACGAAACATACTTTCGATAAACATTCAAGTAGATCTGATTAATTACAAATGATCTTGGTTTGTTGGTTTTCGAATCAGGTATGCTGATTAAAAGCTTAGATTCTAAGTCTTATATATCGTGTACAGTCATTCGGACTAACTCATCCATTCTACAGGCCCCAGAAATACCAAATATTACAGCCACCTAAAGAATAAATAAAGCTATAATCTAAATAAAAAATTAAAAACTTGAAAATTACCTTAATCATTAAATTTTCTTTATCTGGAGCTTCCTGGATAAATTTTTCAATTTCTTCCTTCGTTAAAATCTTAGATTTCTTTGCCCTATAACCTTGAGCTTGCCGTTTCAATAAAGAACGAAGTTTTGAGTATGTAGATATATCTATATTGTGTTTAAGAGCAAGGGTTGACTTCAGCATTGAATAATTGGCCCATAATGTTGAAGATTTCATCTTTAAACAAAGGTCTAGGAAGTATGCCATTACAACATTTTCTGAGAATGAACTCGTATTTTTACTCATGCGATAATCCATAAAACGTCTGTATGCATTTTCGTACTTTTCTCTTGAATTCTTTGGCAATAATTCTAATGAAGCAGTATTCACTGCCTCAACCAGCTCTGGAGGAGTCCCAGGAATGGAAATTTCATCATCACTTATCATTTTACTTTCGAGAACATCAGCAATTAAATTTTTAAGAGTCAAGTTTGACAATTCAACCTCAATACGTTTCCATAGTAACCCAAGTAATTTTATTAGGAATTTCAAAGCACCATTTATTTGGGAATAAAATTATCGCGTTTTTTTTTAAATCAATCAATATCTGTCGAATTTTAAACGATTTGCGGAAAAATAGTATGTTTACCTCGTAGGAAAAGCCACATTCCTGGACTCTGTGTTGCTAAGTCTCGGCTTGCGCCTCGACTTAGCAATCTTCACAGTCATCCAGGAATGTTAAGCTTTTCCTACCCGGTAAACAATGTACTATTTGTTCATAAAACTATGCATACTAGGTTTTTCTTAGACCGGGCCCTGCTTTAGAAGAGAAGATTATATAGAATCGAGTCTTAGGAAACTGTCTCAAGACTCAGGGAAGGAAAATGATCTTGTATGGATGAAACAGGAAGATCTCAAAAGCCTAATCACTCTGGGAACGGCTTTCGTAAATGACCAGATTATATTTCGTCCCGCCAGAAATCGTCGGCAGTGCCACGAGCTCATACCCCACTCTTCGCTCATGACTGTCAAGAGAGGTGGGAGATCCAGGCAAGGGTATAAAATGCAAGTTTCTGTAGCAAGCAGACTAGTTGGTTCTCGCGTCTGGTTCTATCTAGACGACTCGGTCTTCAGGATCGGATTCACCCGACTTGAAATTCAAGCCCTAAATGGAGCTGCGTCCCTCGAGAATACTAATTCAGTTCTTTGAGTTTGAATCCTCGAGATGAAATGCTTCGGTTCTTCATAAGCGTACTTTTCGAAGCAAAGATAGTTGAATTAGTTGGGATTATTAATTAGGAATTGCTAACCGCTGTTCGGTAGTGGTGTTGAATTTGCACCATAAAAAAGCCGGAAGAATTGATTGAAGTGTAGATTATAATTGGTCGGGGTTTACTGTTGAACTGATGGCACTATTATAATATAATAATGAGCCCATTTGTTTCAGTAGGATTAAGATGTAATTTCATCGAATAGAATATGTTGTTGGTGATCTAAGAATTTCATTGATACCTACCTAGGCTCAAACACTGGGATTCCGTTTCACTACATAGAAGAGTTCGATGATAAGGGTAAAATAGGTAAAGTAGTCTAACGTCTGAGCAGTTTAACAGAAAAAAGGTTACCTGAACAGTTTTCTGAATTAGGCTGATCAGTTACTTATTTTAACCCAATATTGTATGTGGTTTTTAACTGAATCAGAAATTATGTATGAAAAGTAACAGTCTTAGATGAATCGTTCATCCAATAATTTCTTTAAATACTTCAATTCTTCTCATCATTTTCAAAATATTGTGAGTATATTAGCTGCTTCTAAAGGTGCGGTCTATCAATTTCATTTCGATTCTAGGCCACGTCCCATCAATCATTACTTTAGTCGTTCATTTCACGAGTACGAAGAACTTCCGAAAAGTTCTGATATAAAAGGAAAATACTTTTCGATGAAATTGCTTTTTTCTTGGAACGTGGGCACAATATTGATATTCTACAGCATTTCATGAAGCCTTGTGTCTTTTCGCACCAGTCCAGAAAAGGTAGAAGATTCAATTAAATTGCAAGATTTCACGCTGGAGTTCTTACGTTGAATTCATATCATATCAATAGGATGAATGTCGATGAGCACTGACGAAAATTCAGAAGATTTTGTGCACTTGTTCTCTAGTGATTATGATTAGAATACTCAAGAACCGTAGGAATCATTATCTAATTACTTCAATTTACTCAATCCTTTCCGATATGTTCTATGGCATTTTCAAGACAAAATGAAAGAAAATAGAATAAAGATATCAGCTAGAATAGATAGATGACAAGAGTGTAACTAGGTACTTACAGTTCATTATTTATTTGTTGACTTTGTAGAACAGCAAAATATACTTGGAAGAAAATAAAAAAAAACGAATTTACTGCCATTTTCAACATTGTTACAGGATGAAAAGTACCCAAATGATGTTGTTGACAAAGCAAAATGAAATAACAAGATAAATTTCAAACAGACACATCATATTGCTGAAAAACACTGAAATAGAATACAGGATTTTCAAACTTTCCGCTAGTTGCAATTTTTTTTATTACAATTTCCGAGTAGAATAGACCTGATTATTTATCAAATAAAGCCACATCTTCTCCAGGAATACAAATATACAGGTTAACACAGTATGTAATTCATACCGAGAAAAGTTCTGAATCTTCAAAGATTTATAATTCATATTGTTAATTTATATTTATATGGAGTTCGTTTGTAACATATTTAATAAAATCAGTAACTTCCCTGCTCACTGTATGAATTAAGCGTGATATTTTCTCTTCATGAAATTTAAATTGGATATCCCACCGTGGGAGTTTCAAAGTTTCGTCCATTTAATGCTACGTCTAACACGTATTCTGAGACTGTTTCTGATTGTTCGGGATACCAGGTACACTTGCATGTGATATAATTTGATTCGATCTAGTTTTACGCCACAATACATGTCCAAATGCGAGGCATATTGTTGAGAGAAATTTTGAATTCATGCTTGTTTTATGTGAAAACAGGTATTAAAACGGGTTTTCCCTTTAAATGTGTTAGTTTGAATAGACCACTACTTCGGTAGCCAGCTCTTTTGAAACAGTTTCTATATGAGATCTAACAGGACAAAATTACGCCTTTATTAAAAATGTCGGAGATTTGCGCGCTTGTTCATAAATCTTTTCCAGTCTAGATCAGTGTGATGCTCAATCAACTACCAACTAGCAAATTGACTATCAATTCCATCTGAATTTGAGGTTTTCTCTTTTCTTAACGCATTAATAATCGAATATTCGTATCATAATAAAACTTAATAAAATAGATTTAAATTTCTCTGATATGAGACGGAAAAATACAACCACAGAGTTACTTTGAACGTCAACTTATTCTTGTTTTCCTCAGAACTATCATGGAATTATGTATTATTTTCTATAAAATGGTAAAACTCTTTCCATTTATGAGTTCAATAGGGTGTTATCAGCTCAAACATTCGATGATTTTTACATAAATAAGACTATAGCTAAAATGCCTTGAACGCTGAAATAAAATATTTGTTCGGTCACTCATACCGTTATATTTTATAATTATAATAATGTACTAGATTTAGAAATATGATAATCTGATGTGATCAGAATAGACCTGAATGTGTGTGATATTAGCTATATCAACTTATAACCTCTTTGATAACCTGCTATAATTATGTATGATCCATGGAAATGTTCATTAATACACAACTATTAGAAGCATTCGATTAAAGTATCCATTTATTATTTCGAGTAGAAATAAATGGGAAAATGGGTTGTATTTAATTAATATTTAGTGACATATTCATATGATAGGTTGGACTGATATCGGTTAATAGTGTCAATGACATATATATTTCGGATATTCAAACCTATTATTCCATAATTCATGGATTTTCAGGGGTTTGATTGCATTTAATATGCGATCGCATGTCGGTTTATTACGTTTGTAATATTCAGATTAATTTAGACGAGGTCAGGAATGAAACTTGTTGCGAGCTTGTAGTGAATTATATAAGTGACTTCAAATTGGATGTCTAATAATGAATAATAACCTGGTACTCTCTGAGAATACTGAGAGGTCGCTAGTTTTAATTCAAGTTGAATTTTTATTGACTTCCTTCCCCTAAGATCACAAGTGGTACTTTTTGGAGATCCTTCCATTTAACACACGATTTCTTCCACTCTCCAGAAAACATACCAGTCTCATTTAATAACCATTAGAAGATAAGACGGACAAAGGGAGAATTTGCTGTTTTCTCGGCGGTATTTCTTCTATTTTCGCGAACACAATCTCTCAGCTGCGGACAATCTCGAACCACTTATATGCTATCTGAAGCGCAATTTGTTTTCCAGTTTCGCTTTGGAAGATACAAGACACAACATGTCTGAATATATTCTTACGGAGGCCATTTTCCGACAAGAATATCTTAAGTGTATGATGCAAGATTTAACAAACACAAATAGAAGCAGTTCATCCGATGGATGTAAACATCTCCATTGTTCTGTAAACAGTTGCATCTATTTCTATATCGCGTTATGTTTCCGATTCTAGCCTGAGTCATGGCAACTTGAAACCTAAATGTAAACAGAACTGAAGCGGAAGGCGATTATATAGAGTGAGTCTCAAACCAATAATCATTTCAATTGCAGATTGCACTCAGATTTCTCCGGATAGGACGCCACAAACGAAAACCATGCAGTGAGATTGAAATGTATTCATTTCTCACCTACACAGTTACAATATAGGTATACATATAGTTCTGTTAGGTGAGGGATAGTGGGCCTAGGTGATGAAATTAAAAGGAAATCTCTCTATTCTATTGCCAAGCTTTCGAAATTAATTATTTCTTCTTCAGGGCTACTGTAGAATAAAATAAAATTTGAGTATTAGCATTTTTACATGAATAATTTTCTAGAATATTACCGAATGTGAGGTTAATGTGCTGTTTGAGCAGTATTTTAACATTCAGCTATCATGAACTAATTTATCTTAAATATCTGCTAACTAACAACTTTCATAAAACAATTTCTTACAAATCTCCGACGCTTTCAAAAACTCATCGACAATAAATGACAAATCATGACACAACCGACCGAACACAGAAGAGTGCCGTCCCACCATCGAACGACCATTGATCACCTCACTGCACTGTTGCCACTTTGATCTCTGAGTCTCCTCATATTATTCGTCCACTGGTCCATCATAAAATCGAGACCTATTGGGATACGTCAACAAGTAACTATAAGTGTCACTCAACTTTTGGGTGTCAGTTTTTTTATTCATACAATCTTTTTCTGTATGGATGTGGATCATCTCTAGTATGAGTCTTTTATTATAATTGTTACTACTATCTAAGATCTTAACTTCTTGTAGGTTTATTGTATGGTTCAAAGTGTTGGCATGTATTGATACAGCACATCTAGTATTTCCCTTTTTTATGTCACTCCTATGAAGTGCCATTCTACTCTTCACCCATTGGGAGGTTTGGCCTATGTATGTTTTTGTGCAAACTTGTACATTCAATTCGATAGATAACGTTTGTTCTTAGTTCTGTTGGGATAGGGTCCTTTTCTCGAATATAGTGAATCCACCGTCTTTGTATTATATTGTACTATTTTTATGTGCTCTTGTTCCTTGAACCAACTTCTTATCTTGTTTGTAAGGTGATGAACATTTGGCAAGGTGAAGTATGTTATTTCTGTATTCAGGTTGTTGTCGTTGTTCTGGCCCTCCACTGGTGGACTGATCGATGATGAGTACAGCAACTTTGTTATCATTGTTCTCGGGTATAAGTTCTCCTCTAATATAGTTGACAACTTCCTAATGCTCCTCTTGACAAATGTAGGATGGCAAATTCTTGTTATTCTGGTTTTCATTGCCTTGATGCAATTTATTTTCATTGTCATTGGATGGTTTGACAAATGATTTATAAATTTATCTGATGATGATCCTTTTCTGTACCAATCTAGTTTGATGGTGCTATCTACTCTGCAAACTTTTGTATCTAAAAATGATACGCTGTGGTCTGCATCTTCACTCTCAAAGGTGAATTGTATGTGTTGGTCAAATCCATTAAAACCTTTAAAAGTGTAGTTATGTCATCTGCAGGTAATGCCATGATCAAGACGTCCACAAATATTTTAACAAACAACAGTTTAAAAGGTAATTTACATATAACTTTGTCCAGTAAGTAGGCCATTACGTATTTAGAAATAATTGGACTTAGTTTTGAGCCCATACTGCATCCAAAGGTCTGTTTATAAAATCTTCTGTCAAAAGAGCAATATCCAGAGTCTAAAAGGAACTCTACTATCTCAAGAAACAAATTTTTGGGAATATTACAGTATAATGCTATTGTCTCCCATTTTTCTTTCAATAATACTATTACTAGCTCTTTATAAACATTACCAAAAAAGTTTATTACATCTAGAGAGCCAACTACATTGTTCTCTGGTAATTTGAATTCATTTATTTGTGTTGCAAAGTCAAAAGTGTCTTTTACATAATATTCATTGTCCCTGTCATCTGCTTTCTTGAGAATAACGGCTATGAACTTAGATAAGTTGCGTGTTGGTCCCTGTACATCTGATACTATGGGTCTCATTGGATTTCCAGGCTTGTGTACTTTGGGATTTCCATACATTTTGGGGCACGTTGAGTTATATATTTTCAAAGTTTTTCCCTGTATTTCAGATATAGCATTACTGCTTACTAATATAGACACAAAGTTGTTACATTTTGTTTGAATTGTTGAGGTGGGGTCCCTTGTCAAGGGTTTGAAGCTGTTACTGTTTAAGATGGTATACATTTTTTCCTTGTAGTCCTTCTTCTCCATTATTACGGTCACTGAGCCCTTGTCACTGCCAAGGAGTAATAAATTTTCATTAGTTTGTAAAAACTAATTCTGAATTCTTTGTAAGTTTTATCAAATGGAAAACTTTTTTCTCTGTATTTGTGCAGATGGTGTATGATTAAACTAGTTGTCTTCGCTCAAAAAACTTCTCTTTCATCGTCCTTTGCCTTTGTCAATATTCCTTCTACGTCAGCTATTAGGTTGTTGATTTTGATTTCTCTGGTAGGAACTGGAATACTAAATTTTGATCCCAATGAGAGTAATTTTGTTATGTTCTATGTGATATTAACTTGAGAAACGTTTTTTATCCATTTTTGTTGTACATTGAATTTTAGTTTGTTCGTACTCTGCAATCTGTTATTTTTTGCCAAGTTTTTCAGTTTTATTGTGTGAAATCTTTTGTTGTATCCTATACTCAGTCTTCTGTGAAATTCTATTACTACTACTTGTGGTAATAAGTCTCTGATTGCGTCATTAATTCTACCCATGGATTTTGTGAATTGTGATATCTTAATCTTGGTGTGTTCTATATCTAATCTTATAATTTTCACTATTAGATGTTTCTTAAATTCTATTAATTTGTTTGTAAACTTTCTCCCTGTTTCACACTCAAATAGATTAAAAATGGCATTGGTATTTGAGCTGATATGATTTGGTACTAAATATTTACGTTTACACTCCAGTAGGAATATTCTTCTATTGTACAATGCTGCTGATTTGTTATTACTTATGCTCTGCTTCTTTAATTTGATAGATGCTTGTATTCCATACTGTGATGAAATATTCTGGAAAAATCCCATTGTATTGACAAGTTTAACCATATAATGACCTTATGAATTTTCTAGTTCTGTTAGGTAAGGGATAGTGGGCCTAGGTAATGAAATCAAAAGGAAATCTTTTTATTGTATTGCCAAGCTTTCGAAATAATTTATTTCTTCTTCAGGGCTACTGTAAAATAAAATAAAATTTGAGTATTAGCATTTTTACATGAATAATTTTCTAGAATATTACCGAATGTGAGGTTAATGTGCATTTAGTTTGAGCAGTATTTTAACATTCAGCCATCATGAACTAATTCATCTTAAAGATCTGATAACTAACAACTCTCATAAAACAACTTCTTACAAAACTCCGACGCTTTCAAAAACTCATCGACAATAAATCATGACACAACCGACCGAACACAGAAGAGCACCAAGAGCCCTGAAGAAGAAATAAATTATTTCGAAAGCTTGGCAATAGAATAAAGAGATTTCCTTTTGATTTCATCACCTAGGCCCACTATCCCTTACCTAACAGAACTAGAAAATTCATAAGGCCATTATATAGTTAAACTTGGGGATAATTATATATAGTCTTTTGAAATTTTGGCATACATTTTTTTTGTTGGTAAACTATAGAGCATGTAGTGTTAGGAGGGGTTAGTGACGGGGTGCCATAAAATTCGGAATATGATATAAAAACCCCAGTAAAAAAACCATGGCTCCCCGTATGAGTATTGTTGTGTGTACAAAAATAAGCTGAAATATATTTTTAGTTCAGTCAATCTGTCAATGGACCTCGGAAAAAATATCCACACTGGTAAAAGTTGTTTTTATTGTTGTAAGATGAGGTAAATGAGCTACCTTGAAGATGGGCATTTAAAATTTTACTGCGTTTTTTTAAAAACTCAAAAAAACTGAAAAAAAATTTTGAAATCGTTTTTTCTCGAAAAATATACATTTTACAGGAAAATTTATTGAACAAAAAATGTAGAGGACGTTGCGATCTACAATTAATGTCATTGACGCTATGCTGTACAACAGGAAGTGCGCACTAAAAAGTTAGTAACATTAATACCAATCAAAAATATAAATCTTTTTAACAACACAAAGTATCATGTTACATCAATTTGTTCAAAACATATAGTAATGAATAACAAATTTTTAAAAAACTATTTCAAAATGTTGAAATGTTATCAAAAACAATATAAATAATTGTAATTTTATTCATATGTGTATCAAGATGAGTTCGCATACTGCGTGCAACCGAATTATCGGAATTTGAATAGCTTCGGAAGCTGCTGCTCTAAAACGGTAAGTCGTATAAAAAAAAAGTTTAAATAAAAGTTGTTAGTAACATTTAGAGAAACAACTTTTCCATTTACATTTATGCATAAAAATAATTTTTTCAGGGTAAAAACATAGAAAAACACTTATTTCCCACCTTTAGCGCCACCTACAGTGCGCACTTCCTGTTGTACAGCATAGCGTCAATGACATTAATTGTAGATCGCAACGTCCTCTACATTTTTTGTTCAATAAATTTTCCTGTAAAATGAATAATTTTCGAGAAAAAACGATTTCAAAATTTTTTTCAGTTTTTTTTGAGTTTTTAAAAAAACGCAGTAAAATTTTAAATGCCCATCTTCAAGGTAGCTTTTTTACCTCATCTTACAACAATAAAAACAACTTTCACTAGTGTGGAAATTTTTTCCCTTCAACTATTTAATTTACGACAGATTGACTGAACTATTTAGAGACTTCTTTCTTCAAGAGTGCTCTTTTGTTAATGAACCCAAAGGTTTCTTCAAGTTGCCCACATCAAATCTGAAAATCAAAAGAAAAAAAGGGAAAAAAAGAACTGAATACAAAAATTCAATTTCAATTCTGTTGGAAATTAATCCATCTTTCCACACAGTGTCATATGCCGAAGATAAATCAATGAAAGCAGCTCCTGTTGTCAATCTATTATTGATGCCTGATGCTATGAAAGTTGTGAAGCTAAAAACAGGATCCGAATCATTTTTATTTTTCTAAAGCCTCCCTGGAAATTTTGTAGGG
>JARTUT010000356.1:0-10165 GCA_030674115.1 Micraspis discolor
TTGGACTAAATTCGTCGAATGGTTCAGCTGTTATGGGCATTTGTAATTTGGTTTCCTCAATAACTCCTGGAATATCGATCCGATTAATTCGTAACTTCAAAGATTTTGAGGTTAGAACGAGTAGGTTTGCAAGACCTCATGGAAATCGTCATGCGAAGAAGTTTCAAAACATTCTCAAAGCTTCATTTTAAATAACATGATTTCTCCTAAAATATTCGAAAGAAAATCGAGGTTAACGATATTCAGAATATCCAAAATTTCAGCTATGTACCATCTCATTTCAAGGAGCTATAAGATCTTCAAATATGAAGATATTCAAAGAGTAAAAGTTTTGATTTTTATCACTCAAAAATACAATAGTTTAGTGTGTGCTCCTAAAATAATGCGTAACAATCCTTATTAGTCAAATTAATAATATTAACAAATTATAAATTTCAAACGTATTTTTGTTATTCAGTTCTTTTTTCTGCATTTGTCTTTTTATTTCCAGATTCGATGTGGGCAACTTGAAGAAGTCTCTGTCTCCATCAATAGAAGACCACTCTTGAAGACAGAAGTCCCTAAAATATATCTAATTCAGCTAATTTTTGTATTTTCACACCAGCCAGGTATTTTTCACTGGGTTTTTTCCTAGGCTTTTATGTGATACGCCGAATTGTATGATACCCGTAACTAACCCTGATCTATATGCTTTATTGTTTGCTAACTAAATATTGTAAGCCAAAAGTTCAAAAGAATATAATATATGATGGCTATAAAGTTGAAATGACATTTTCATGAATTGAATGTCAAAATAGAAGGTATATTTCAAAGAGCGCGAACAATATGAAACGAAGATATCAATTGGACGGCGTTATACAGAAAGCAACCAACCCACAATTTACCAGAAATTGTGTTGAATGCTGATTTGGATATTGAAATACACATTCTTTATTCTGCAAAAACTTGCCAAGCCTCAAGTGCATATTCACCTATGAATCTATGAAATGCTAACAACTTCCTGATATCTCAACTTAATAGTAAAAATGACGACTGTGTTTCACCATGCAGTAGGTAAACCTCCTGAAATTCCATTGTCTCTGATATCTCAATTTATCGTAAAGAATGACGACTATAATGAGCATGCTGTAGGAAGTAAATTCACAAAATTCCATTGGTTCATGGTATCTCAACTAATCGTAAAAGAAATGACGACTGCACCATACACGCATGCAGTAGGCGTAAACCTCATGAAATTCTAGTGACTCTCTGACATCTCAACTAATCGCAAAGAAATGACGATTTTACATGTACGCATGCAGTAGGCGTGAACACTCCTGAAATTCCATTGGTTCCTGATATCTCAACTAATCGTAAAAGCAAGCCAGCGACTATACCAATCGTGATATAAGCGCAAATTCACTGAAATCTCCATTGTGTCTCCTGGAATCACAATGTTCATTTTCTTCGAACTTTCAATTTTAAGAGAACTCTACCAACCCTGCTAGTGAATCCAAGTGGGTTGTTAGATTAAATACAAATATGAGATCTAGATGTAGATTTTAAATGGCAAGCTTGTTTTTGTTTTGGTATGATTTTCTATTGTAGTGAACAAGGTGGAGGTGGCATTAAAAGTGATCTAGAAGGACTGAAAAACTCTTAATTAGTGTGTATGTGGCAGTGAAAAGATAAATCAAACTATTATTCAGCAAAATGTACAGTAGTCGAAGTTCTAGAATTTTGGAGGCTGCTCTTAAAATGAAGGAAAATCCAGGCAAGTATTTTGCTTTCACCTTGTGCGTTCAAAACAGAAGTTCAATGAATGAGAGATTCAAATAAATCAGTTAACTGACAATAAAAACAGGTGACACCACGGAGTACTCAGTTGTACCTGCTGGCTAACAATATAAGTTGCAGCTTCTTTTGGTTGCTGTCGGGAATTGGGGTATGTGACACTGATGACGCCAAAATAAGCCAGAAACGGGTCTGCCACTACTCTTCTACCTACTACCTATTTCTGGTAATAATTTTCTCTTATCTTTCGTTCTAGAGAGATGAATATCTCTCTGATCAGGCAACTCTAAGAGGGCCATATTCAGCAACTGGTACTGCTGAAATCGTTACTACAGTGAAGACACAACTTTTCAAGATAGCGCTACTTTGACAACCCTCACCTGTTGCTTTCTGAAACAGTTACAAATTTTGAGAAAACTGTTCAGACGGCGAAATCGATAGCAGATCCTGTTTAAACTATTGATCAGGAATTTTCATCAGTAATAGAAACTTACGCACCTGAACCGAGTAATGAAAATATTCCTGTACATGTTTTTTAGCTAATTATGATACGAATTCTATGATACCGAAAAACATCATCCAGTGCAACAGAGACCAAATGAAAGGCAGAAAACGAAAAATAGCCGATCAAACAAGAAAAGATATAAAGATACGGATGTACACCAATAAAGCATATTATAACTTTAAAAGGTATTCATGTCCAACCCAAAGAGTTTGTGGATTTCGATTGTAACTGCACATCAAAACGTGCAGAAAATCATGACACTTGAGAGCCGAAAATCTGAATTTGGTAGGTTTTGGTCGCTTAAGTCATATGAAGCGCAAAATAATTTTTATTGCGGCTAGTGTATCCGAGATAACAAAAAAGAGGTGTTATGGTAGAAATATTGAAGAAACGAAATTCTCCCGAATTTATACACTAGCAGACAAGTTTGAAGAGAAATGTTCATAACTACTCTGAAAGTAACTACATTTCGAGTGAACACTGCTTTGAAGAAATTTATAACCGAGAGCTCTACTTGGTGACCAAGAAGTATCAAACAGGGCGGTAAAATAAACTACCAGATGAAAAAAATTCAAGCTGTTGTTAATCATATTATGAAAATACCTAAGTACATTTCCCACACTACAAACGAGGAACAAACTGGAGGCGGAATATTTACTCCCCGGTTTGAAGATTCAAAAATGTATATATATATAAGAAGAAGAAGAAAGCCAGTCCAGTTAGCATAATGTACAAGAAAATATTCTACACGAAATTAAACTTGAAAATGAAGCCTTTAGAAAAGACACATGCAACGTTTGCAGGATTCTTACAAAATGAAGATAGACTATATGAAAGAATGAAGAAACGAAAAGCTTCAAGAAGGAACACAACAAACATTTGCAAATAGCAGAGAAGGCCCAGAAAAATGAGAAAAGATTAATTCAAAGAAAGCAAAAAGAAAAAACAGGCCTCGAATGTTTGAGTTTTGACCTTGAGTTTGATTCACTTCACTTCCTAAAATTCCACTGGCATTGTATTTTATAAGCGCCAGCTGTGGGTTTATAATCATGGATATACAAGGCGGTGCGAAAGAAGGAAAAAGGTTATTTACACAAAATGGCAGTAGAAGGTTCAGCTGGAAGAGGCGGAGTGCCAATATAACAGAAGACATCCCAGAAAGGTTACATTGTATTTCGAAGTGGATGAAACTGAATGAAATGGCTTCCCATTCATTGCTAATCTAATTATTAATATTATTTTCGAGAAATAAATATTTTCAATACAACTACTGCTTTGGTTCCGAGTAACCTATTCATTGTAATAATTCCCAGTTTTGCCAAACACAAAAACCTACCAACCCACAAAATTTTCTCAGCTTTTCACCCTTTCTGACATGTGAAATATTCAAATCAAAAAAATTACATGAGATCAATCAAAAAAATAAAACATAAATGGAAAAGAAACTATTCAAACAAAATACAGGGTTTTTTCAATAACTTATACAGGAACTTTAAAGCTAGTTATCTCCAGTTTGTCACTGTTGAAGGTTGGTAGCATTCTGCATAACGCCGTCAATTGCGAAATTATTTTCGATGAAAAAGATATACTCTGTTATTTGGAATTTTCAAAGGAAAGAAGTTTGGAACATAAGTGGTAGAAAAAACTGTATGGGAAGGTGGGATCCTTCGTACGATTTCCACATTTTATTTTTTTGTTATTTTTTCATAAATCAATGACCTGACAGCTTAAATTTATAGTCTAACTATCTGAGATTCCATCTAAAAAAAAAAAGACAAATTATTTCATCTGATGTTTCAAACCACCAATTATGATTTAAACATTGTTAGAGTATCTCTTTCGCACTTTGTAGAGTAGTTCACAGCGATGCAGATGAGATTGACACATATAAATCAAAATTCTTTTATTAGTAAAAGATATTTGAAACAAAAATAATATTCAACTTCTATTAAACAAAAATAAAATACTTTCTTTTCAAACAGTCAAACATCACATCCATTCTTTCCCATCCATCTGTATTTTCTACCCACTTTGGTGGGTACTTTAAACTCATATGATTTGGCATAATCATATGCCAGCTTTCTTGTTTGATCTAAATGAGTCCATAATGCATCTTACAACATTTGATAATACTTAATCATTTAGCAGTTTTCTTCTTCCACTAAGCAAAAGACTTGAAACTTGTATATTTGGAGCCAACAATGCAAGTGCTTCAAACTCTCTTCAGCATCATTGCTATTCTTGTATTTTTACTCCAGCTTTTTAATGTTGATAATTTCAAATTGTACTTGTCCATAGCTTTCTATATGACAATACACTTATATAACATCCTACTATTGCTTGACTTCCTAGATTCTTC
Source organism: Micraspis discolor (assembly GCA_030674115.1). NCBI lineage: Eukaryota > Metazoa > Arthropoda > Insecta > Coleoptera > Coccinellidae > Micraspis > Micraspis discolor. Next base: position 4,638 of record JARTUT010000356.1, read on the forward strand.
ATCCACAGTTTGTCTCTACTTGTCTTCTTTTTTGGTTTGCAAGTCCGCACCATGTTTCTCTGAAAAATAATAGGAAATAGATATTATAACATATAACTGACATCGACGATAGCCAACACAGGATAGGAGTTAATACAAAATTAGCAATTAGCACATTAACACACTAAATCTAGTACCTACCTACAGTTAGGGCACATTCGTACGCGTCCAAACGTGTTCCCATTTAGTTCGACCGAAAGTACCCTACTAACCAAATAACAAAATAAAATATAATCTCTTTTATTATTAATTATGAAAACATCATAATTTAATTAATATTGAAAACGTATCATATATATATTTTGTTTAGAGATTGATCGAATACTCTACCCGAAAACTTATTTTATCTTCAGCAACAATAGACAAAAACATTGATCAAAAAATTACTTACTGAGCGCGAAAACACATTCTGAAACACACTTGTCACCAGTGCAAATGGCGCCAAAACTACATTGACGTAAAGTTGGTACCTCGACTCCACGCACACAAAAGCCAGAGCGTCCGTTGTTTCTGTTCAAGATTTTGCTGACTGTATAGAATGTGCCCCTCATGTACGGAAGGGTAACGATCTTCCTAAGTGGTTATTTTTGAACTAACATGGACTGTGTAAGTTAAGTATGGAACAAATTGTATTTTAGCTTAACAGACTATTTTGAGAAATAACATCTGAAACACGTCGATTTTTTATTTTAATTTACTGTATTTTAAAATAATAATCTAATCTTCAGGGTGAATCACTTTCCAGTAAAGACGTCGCTGTCATTTTGTCTTCATTTTCAGGATTACTCTAGCTGAGGTGATTCCAAAATATATTACATGTTGATTCAATTGGTACAGGGTGGACAAAAATACAATAGATTTACTATGTACTCATAAAAATAGCAGCGTAACAATCCTAATTGTCGAATTAGAGAATATTATTATAAATACTTTGTTGTCAAGCTGGCAATTGGTTTGATCTGTAATATCTCTATAGTTGGTTGAATTTTTAGATAAATAAAAATAAGCTGTTTCAAACATGTTTGGTTCTTGTTAATTTGACAAATAAAGAATGTAACTTGCCGTTACTTTGCTGTGGCTTGGCACACACCAACCTATTGTATTTTTGTCCTCCTGTATCAAATTGAGTCTCAACATATGTGACATCAGCTCAGCTAGAGAATTCCGAAAATTGAAATAGAGGACGTTCCATTTAAAAAAATGACAGTGACGTCATTACTCGAAAGTGATTCACCTTGTATATTAGGATTATTGTTTTGAAATGAGGGTAGAATTCAAATGAAAATGAAGAAGTTTTTCAGGATTATTTCTTCAAAATGATCTGTTTAGCTGAAAATGAATTTGTTCAATGCGGGACACAGTGTATAAATTGGAAGTAGATGATTATCTCGTATTCATTATGGTGATTGTTTCAGTATTACACAATTTCAGAATCTATTAAAAGCCCTTACAGCAAGAGCCCAAAGCTCCAATTACCTCACGTTAGTACTTTTCTCCTAAGCTTTTGTAAACAACAAACTGACCTGTTGGATTTTATTCATGGTATTGGAATGAGTTACATTCCAAATGCTAAAAACTGCTGACCCATTGAACAGATTTCTGTCCTATAATGAATATGGATAGTCTTGAATAATTGAATTCCGTTATTCAGAAATTCATTGATCAAATACGGCAAAGTCAGTGATGCATTCTGTAATCTGTTTGTCATTCCTTTTGGCCAAATGCCACTCGGTGATGACATCATGCAACAGTAAACATTCCTTTCTATTGTTAGCCTGCGTGCAACAGACCGCAATTGGCTCCCACTTTCAAATTATTCAAGCAAGTGAGTACCGTTCAGATTCGGTTTTCAAAAAATTTCAGACGGTGCAGAACAATGTTAGTAAATTTATTACTGGCAGGAACAAGCGAACAAATCCTACCTGTCATATATACTTATCCTCGAATTTGACTTCTTGTCGAGGTGACCAGGAAAGGTGTAATGATTGATCAGATTCTTGATAATACGAATGTATTTCTCATTGAAAACGAAGAAAATCCAAACAGCTGCGATTATTCCTCGGCATTTATTTCTCAAAGAAAAGGACAAGATTAAGATATTCTCTTCCCTAGATATCGTATGATTTCACACCAGAATATCATAATTGAATACTGTCCTGAAGTGAAAGCAAAGCTGCAAAGATTCCACATTCTTCCAAAGCCAGATATCTGCCAATTCCTGTATCCGCCAATAACAATAAAGGGATCCTAAATGTCTATCGTCACACCTTCTCGGAATTCTGCTGGAATATTATCAACAAACAATTCCTATGAGTATCAGAATGAATGAATAATATGGATCAAACTAGAAAGGGATTTTAGGCAGAAAATACTAACCTTAGGATTACTTTTGGCGAAAGAGTTTTGCAAGCTCCTGGATATAAATAGATGTCTAGGGGAAGAGAGGATGACCAAAGTTGATATCCTGTTTCTACAGTGTTTCTACGAGTCACTTAAAATGTCATTCGTTCAAGTATAAATGAGTCTTTTATCCAATATCTGTTCGATTGACGGTTCTTATGAATCAGAGTCACTCCCATGAGTAATCATTATTATCGCTATCTCGATAATTGCTGAACGAAATTTGAATTGAGATGGTCATGCATTCTGTGAATATTATTAAGAAATTTGGTTTATGGAGTTCTATTATATATTTGTAGTAATTATTTCAATATTTTGATCTATACTGCCTTTGCATAACTATGCGATTATCATTTTTCATTTAAGTAATAAAGTAATGAATTGAGATGAATTTTGAAAGTCTCAAGGCCCAAAGAAAAGTCAGAAATAAATTATTGTGAATGATTCACGGCAGGGCATTTTATCTGTTCAATCGCTTACGGTCTTGGTCTCCAAAATCTATTGGTTATCAAACAATACCAATATTCTGTAGGAGTGATCAAGGCATCTAAAACTTCAATAAAATAACTACTCCTCGTCTCAGTTATTTAAGTAAAATCATTTCTGAAGAAAAGTAGATTATAATACAATTCTAATATATTCAGTTTTATCTAATTATTTTTTAAACTGATTTATTCAAATATTCAAATGAACTCAGAATCATGGAAACTCAATATTGGAGAGTGCGCATATAATGTTAAGGAAAGAGTTTTCTAAAGATATTGCTAGTAGTCATATAATGAAATTGGCTCTGTGCTGAATTTAAGAATTACAATGTAGAGAAATTGAATATGAGCAAAATATGTATACTATCAATAAGTAAGAAAACTGGGATAACAGCAGCAGATCAAATCACACAAGAAAAAGAAAAATACAATCTTTTTGTCATTACAAATTTTATATATGTATTCCATTTTGTATCATCAGCTTAAGTTGAGAATATTGCTCTTTTTTCTGTAAATTCACTTCACCTGGTGTAAGGTTACTACACCTTAAGTAATTTGCTGCAGGAGTGCGAATGTGAGTCAATATTCATTCATTAAGAAATATTGATCTCTGGAATTTTCGCCAAGGATTACCACAATGTCTGTGTCCATCACCCTGTCTTATTCCGCTGCCAAATTTTGCTTTCTTCACTTTTTAATTTACAGATTTCACTTAGTTGCTGGTTTTATTCATCATTTCGACACTATGTTACTTTCTAGCCATGCACTCTAAGGTACGGAGCTCTGTTCAAACTTATCTTTGACAATAAAGCCCAGATAAAGCTTCTATAAATAGTTCATAAACTTAAGATTCAGAAAAACGATAATCATTTCAGTCCCATAAATGTGTATTCTTGAGGTGTTCACTGTATACGATTTTTGCGCATGCTTCGTCCACCTCGCGGGCAGAAATTAGCTACCACACCTTGCCCAAATGTCTGGTAGCTTTCAGATTTTCCACGGAGCCAAGGCATTACTAATCGTTTTATTTGGACCTGCTATTTGAGCAACTCGTGTCCAAAGTCGGATTCTATCCGTCCGTCCGTCGTTTCCGTGAGACACAGTAAACTCCTGAACGGGATGAAGTTAGAAGTTGGAGCAAACTTTTTGGGAGAATGAGCTATACCTCTTCTCGCTGGTTCGTTTGACTTCCGGTCAAATCAGCCGAATGGGTTCGGACAACAAAAAAAAAAAAAAATTTTTTTCTTTCAGCAATCAGCACTGTTTAAATAAAAATTCTTTTGTATGGTGATCTCTGGGACCTCCATACAAAAATATCACATAAACTTCGACTTCAATATCAGACTACTGGAGGTATGATTTTTCAAAACTAATATAATTGCTCCTGCATAACAAGAAGCGCTTGTTTTTCTCACTTTGGGTGACGCTAATATCGATATGTTTAATAATTCCTACACAAACATATTCTCATTAATTCTTCAAAACCCGATTTGTTTGAACGGTTGATATGTTTTGATAAACACATTTAGAAATACTGTACCTAAACAATTAAATAATTACTCAGCCAGAAGTGGTTTTACAAGAGCGCCTCAGCCAGCTTGACACTCAGGACTAGGTGCACCACAAATTTTTATATCTATTACTACATAGTACTAAAGAGGTACATATGTTTCCATTTGATCCTATATTTATGTTTGGTTCAATCTCTGAATATGCACAACAAATGACAATCTCTGAAAATTAAGGAAACTTACTCACATTCTAAGTAGTACACACTCACAACTTAGTTTCATCCATTAAGTTTAAATGCAAAGATATTTTGAGTTCCATCTAAAGAGTTTAGTGTAAAAACTAATACCAGAATTATCTTTCTGGATAGAAAGAAATTAAATAAGGATGAATTGCTACCTTAATATTCTCAAATTTTTACTTTATATGAAGTATTCCAAGTAACTAATATTAGAATTTTCTAACGCAGTCTACTTACTTTTTCATATTCTTCATCTCTGCAAAAAAAATTCTATTATAATAATTAACATGGATTTATTACCTTAACAAATTTTTAAAGTTTAGGGAAATGGAACTGTGAGTCAGCTCCAATAAATGCATTATTGACTACAACAAAGTTAAGCCATCATTTTAATACTTCCATTCTCATTGATAAATTTTCACTTTTTGTATTCTTTCTATAAAATTTTGGAGCCTTCAAAATGGGTGGTATAAGATATATATTCAAATTAACCGATAGATAATTTATACCTGTCAGAATTATTTTATTTTCATTTGTTATAGACTGATTCATAACCTCGAAACAATGTCTGCGATGGAATAAAGAATAGTCATTACATAAAGTTGAAGGCGACATTATCTTGATTAATTAGGTTTCAACGATCATAAATCTGAGCCAAATACCTTAGATGTTTGATGATTATGTAATCATGAGATGAAATTCCTTTTTTTTAATTTCATTACGAAGGAACTCTTTATTCCAGCTTGAAGATTCTCTAAGCGGTAGATAAATGCAGCTCAAACTCTCTTCTTTTTGAATTATATCAAATTATATCGAAATAACTTATATCCCGTTTTTGCTCGTTTGCCCTAGTG
>JARTUT010001660.1:0-10130 GCA_030674115.1 Micraspis discolor
ATACATGGGGTATTTCTGATACCCCTTGACACGAGAAATCTAGTTTTTTTAACGTCAATCTCCCGACCACCCTGTATATTGGAAATTTCAATACTTCACAATACTAGCAATCAGAATAAGAAAAACAATTTTTTTATCAACAAAATAGTGATATAATAGATCGGTCCACTCTTATATTAGGGCTATGTATGTTCAAAGGAAAAATACGCTTTTTTTTATCTATTCCAATTTAATATTCATAAATATATACATATTTCGACCTTAATCTTCAAGCACTTAGAAACATTTATGAATATTGAATTGGAGCGTATTTTCTCTTTACAAAAAGAAGGATAAAAAAATATTCAAATTTTGACATTGAAAACTGAAAGAACTGGTAACGAGACTTTAGAAAGGAGATTAAACAATGAATCGAGGCAGTAGTCCAAATAATTATTCTATAAGAGTTCCATCATCGAAAGCATCATGTCATCAACTTGTCAAACCAAGTATTGTAGATAACATCTTTCGCAGTATTCAACAGAACAAAATTAGTTTGCGAAGAGAGTAAGTGTATATCATTACCAAAAAATGTACGGACTCTATTCTCAAATAACAGCATTTTGATGAATAATCAGTTTCAGTACTCACCTGAAGAGTATAATTAAGAAGGTCTATGATAGGCATAATCTTGTTGCTCAAGATAACATATTTACTGTTTTCTATTCCATCTGGGGTATAATTGCACAGTGATTGCCATAGCTGGCAGCACATGATCAGTGTTCTGTAAACAAGATAAAAGTATAAGATCAACGACATTAACAATAAATTTTTTGTAGAATTATTATTATATTTGGGCAATTACCATCATCCCTTACATTCTTTGGTACCAACGACAGACATAAAAAAATTAGAATTTGAAAAAGCTGACAATATTAGAAAATTTTTCAATGTTCACTTAGAAGTGTCAAATTGACAGAAGTCTGAAAATCAGTTCAAAATTGTTCTTTCCTGTGGTTGAAGAATTTTGGCTTCCAAACTTCCGGCAACTCAAATGATGGTGCGCTTCTGGTATTAAAAACGATAATCATAAATGCTGCTTCTTTGATTTTTCTTATTATAGGTTTCTCTTCTTTGGATATGAAAGATATATCGTTCCATTTTATCAGATGATTTTCATTTACAGCATGTGGGACCAACTTGGATCTATCGGTATCAACACTTGCAAAAACTTCTGATATTCTTTTATTCTCACTTTCAAGGGGCGCTTTGCTTCTCCGATATAAGATCTTCGGGATTTGCTTAGTATCTCATAAATGCAATTTTTTATTTTAATTACGAGGTTAAACTTTTGATAAATTAGCCCTGATAGTATCTAGTGTCTTTCATATGCGAAAGGTTTATCACAAAAATAGGAAGAATTGGAATTAAATACGATATAACAACTGCATCCAAGACTTCAAATTCAAAGAAGAGAAACCTTCAAGAAGAGAAATCAAAGAGGCAGCATTTATGAATATTTATTTATTTATTAACGGGATAAACCCAATTTCACAAATCCAAATTAATACATAACTATAATTACAATATATAATACAACTTAATACAGATTGATAGAAAAAAGAAAACAATACAAAAATTCCAGAAATCAACTAACAGATCAATAAAAACTTCGATTGACATAAGGAACAATCAAGGGATAACTGAGATTAAAGAAGTCTATGCCTGTTCTACTGGCAGTATTTACATGTTGCGAGATTCTTGGAATTGGCGAAGCTCTAGTATAATTGTACCTATAAGTCCTGAAAGCTAGCAGCGAGGTACCTCTAACATTTCTAGATGGAACGTGAAAACCAAACAGAGATAGAAGGCCGGAAGAGGACAGAAGCCCCCCGACCAATCTAGCAAACAACAATACATCCGCCCTTATCCTACGAGTACGTAAAGCAGAAAGGTGAAGAAGTTATCTCATATGAGTTGCGGAAAAATTTACTCGCGATATTCCCATCCTGCACGACATACAGAGAAGAAACCTATTTTGGACTCGTTCTATCCTGTCACAATCTTCAGAAGTATATGGAGACCATACACAGGAGGCATACTCAAGATGCAGCCTAACAAGACTGACATAAAGGTGTTTCAAAGAATTGACGTCCCTGAACTAAAACGAGTGCCGCCAAAAGAACCCCAGCATACGAAACCCCGCACTAACTATATGGTCAATATGCGCCCTGAAACACATCCTATTGTCGTAAAAAACACCTAAGTCTTTAACGATGTCCACAGAAAGTATTGATTGCTCACTCAGATAGTAGTACGATACAAAGCGCTGCTCACGCCTAACTATACTCATATGTTTGCACTTACCAAGGTTAATGATGACTTTATTATCTTTACACCATTGTTCCAATCGATTCAGATCAGATTGAAGATCTAGCATATCGCTTAGAGTGTTAAACTCTTAAATAAACCTTGAGGTCGTCGGCGAACAAAAGGAAACGTGCAAACCTAAAGCAAGTGGTAATGTCATTTATATAAATTAGAAACAACAGAGGGCCCAAATGACTACCCTGAAGTACACCTGCATCAACAATGTATGTCGGGGAGAAGTAATCACGAACTTTAACTGATTGAGTACGGCGGGTGAAATATGATATGATATGATACAATATGATACAAACCACTTCCTCAAGATGCCAGTTATTCCAAAAGACGACAGTTTCCCACTCAAAATGCAATGATCTACCTTATCGAAGACCTTAGAAAAGTGAGTATATACAACATCAACCTTACCTCCACTTTCCAAGACATCGAAGACATACTGGACGAAAACCAATAGATTGGACTCAACACCCCTACACTTAGTAAAGCCATGCTGTTGCTCGACCAATCTGGACGATATATCCTTCTGTATACGATCCAGTATCAATGTCCCAAGAATTTTAGGAATGGCGCTTATAATGCTATAGGTCTGTAATCAGCAATATTATACCGACTCCCAGACTTAAACAATGGCTTAACCGTACTTACTACACTTCCACTTGGTAGGAAAAACAACAGTTGATAAGGACCTGTTGAACAATATCCTGAGTGGAAGTGCAATTGAGGAACAGCAGTTCTTCAAAAAGAATGCAGGCAGGAAGTCAGGTCCCGGACACTTCCCAGCATCAAGAATATAGGTGCACTATCAATTGAGTTGCTGGAAGATTGGCGGTCAATTGTACGAATTAACTTTGAAGTCTTAAAACCACCGTTAAGTAGAAATTTCATATGGTTTTCGGACTTAATAGTGAAAATTGAAAAAATATTGTCAGCTTTTAAAAAAAAAGCTTTGTTAGATGCTACTTCTTTGCCATAAAAACGTCAGAAAATGTCTGTCGAAACATTGTTGAAATGGTTATTGCCCAAAAAAATATAAATATGTAGTTACGGATGTATGTTTGTTTGAAATCACCTCTTTTGAGTTCGATTTTGCCTTAGTTTGAGCAATCTTTTCATCCCTACAGCGTTTTCATTTAATACTCTATCAAGTGGGCTGGTTTTTAATTCAGCACGTTCCACTCCGTATATCGAAAATGTGAATTAAAATCATCATCTTTGCGCGCTTATTCTAGTCAAGAATCTGGTAGAACTGCGCGCTATTGATTTGCCGAAATGCACTTCTCGAAAATCGAGCCGAAAATGGTCTCCACTGATTGGGTTTCACTTCCTGATAGAGAATCCATGGTCAAATGTTAGTATGTCCGGTCGTCCGTATACTCTTCATTATCCAAAGGAAATATTTTTCTACCGATCCAGTTTTGTGGTGTATTCAATATACAGGTATCTCTCCCTATGGAGGATTATTGGAAGGTTTTTGCTGCGATTCCACTGAAACCTGTAAGATTTTCGTGGGATCACTGTGGGGAGCCTTTATTATCTCGTGGAGTCTGTATAAGTTATTGTAGAACTTCGAAAATGCACATTTAGAAGTATAAAACTTTCTTGGGCCTATAGAAGGCTCTAAGTACAACTATCATGCTGCACTTGAGCTCAAGCGACGCTCCTCCATTTTAGTCTGATGATTTATTGGTTTTTGCGTGCTTGTTCTAGTAGAACAGCGTGCTATCGTTTTGTCCAAATGTCTGTATTTTTCGAATATCGGGCCGAATATGGTCTCAATGTTCCGAAAGAGATGAGCTAATTTTCAGAATAGGCTAACTGTCCAAATATTTATCTCGGTCAAGTTCGTTATTGAACCAAATCCTTCCAACAATTTATATGAAATTTGATTTCCTCTATAACTCCCAAAATATCCATAATATCGTGTTGTTACTTGGAAGACATGTGAATTAGATTGAAATAATAGGCTTGCAGAATTTGGATAAATGGAAATTGCCAACAAGATTTTTTCAATACTTTAAACCTAATGAGGTATGTATTCAAACAAAAATTTGTGCATGTGTAGACGTTATTGAATTCTAACATATTCTTAAATTTCCTTGTCGTAGCTTCCTTCCACCTGAAGATATGATTATTTTTTCATTTACTTAAGAGACAGGAGAAATGTCCAAAGGCCGTCAAAAACTTCGATGCTCGATGCTTTCACAGATACGAGTTCGATTGACATCGGTCGGACTTAATCAGTGTCAGTTGGGGGGAAATGAATTGAATTGGTTCATTAAGGTGAAATAATGTACTTTGTCAAAATTTAGAGAAGCGCTGACAAGGGTTTTTAGGAGACGGGAAGCTGATCTTCGAACAAAACTAAAGAAAATTATAAGTAGTTATTTTTAATTTGAGATGTAAATTTGTTCATTGTTCATTGTGGCGGTTGTGTTTGTATCACAATGTTCCAGACTACAGGACAAGACTATACCAAGCGCGCAAAAGCTCCTGACTTCACGTCGGTTCTTTCTGATTTAGCGTGCCTTCTCGACCATCGACTGTAATTTACTTGGGGAGGGTATTTTGAGCTGCTTGAAATACATCATTATTTTTTTTTATGACAGTGAAGTGTAGAGTTGTCATTAATTCTGAAGGGTATCTAGGGGAAACATTATTCCATAATATTTAGTTTAACCAGTTGATTACATCTCAGAACCCAACTCGTCTACCTAAAGTAAGCAGTGGATACATTGGCTTGGCAAACTGGGAGCTTATCGCTTCTGAGAGATCACAGATAACACAGAAGTGTACAAACATCGAATTTTGATATACAAAAATTATAATGCGACATTTCAAATCACATAGAAACAAATAAGTCAAACAAAACGCTTCGAAAATAGTGAACGGTGTTGACTCTGTCATCTATAAAGTTATCACCGGCACTATATATCCATATAAAATAAAACAACCAAGCATGATGCATCAATGTCATATGTTGATGCATTGACATCATAAAATGATTGATGAGCACCATTTGTAGATGTGCTTCTTGAAATGATTTTTTTCCACTCATAGCTAACTGAATACATACTTACTTAGGTGAAATAGACGCATTTGCATCTTGGCCAAGACTCAATAATTTCGCTAAAACGCCAAATCCATCTCCCATCTGGAAGACCAAGAAGTCGTTCTTTTGGTCCTTCATCACTATCCTGTGGATTTCATGTAATATCCTTATCAAATTAGATACGTTAGCAGACGACAGACCCTGCCCGGCTTGATTTATAATGCTACCTAGCGCAGTGATGCTTTTAAGAATACTTCTCTTATTAGGACAATCGACGCTGAGTGAAGGATTCGTCGATTCGAATTCGGCACCCTTGGTTGTCATCCTCTGTCTTATTTTTTTACATCGTTTTCTGTAGGCTTTAGCCCGTTCCTTAGCGGCGATGACAGCAGGATCTTCTTTTCCCGCGGGAGCGTCGACTATCTGCTTCAGGTTGAACTGTTCCAACTCATTCGATGTTAAGACGGGACTGTCAGCGGTTGCCTGTTTGATGGCTTCTTGGTGACTTTTACCACGAAGGTGGCTCATCAAATAAACTTCAGATTTTATCTGAAAAACGAAAATGATTATTCATATTTTCATAGCATGGAAGTATTAATTGGGAACTTCTGGTCTCAAAGTCATTGTAGGGTTCAAATGTGAATTTCCTTAATGTTTTATTGCCTATTACTATGGTATGCTAAAAACATAATAACTTTCGAGCTTGAGGATTCTTTAAGATGTTCCAAATAATATTATGGGTTTTCATTGCATTGAACCCGCTGTCAAATAGATTAAAGCACCAGAAGAAAATTCATGAAATTGGGTCATCTTCTCTACATGGATGATTCGAAGTTAATGTCTTCCACGAAAAATTATTAGGTGCCGACTTTTTGGAAGACTTGCTGATCATCTCTTCAGTAGTAGAAGAGCACATATCCGACCATTCAGAACAGATTTTCTCGTTTTCTTCGCGGGATAATTTGGGCGTGAGGGAGGTAAACCGAATTAAGTCAGTCAACGAAAATTCGATGGAAACTGCATAGAAAAGATTTTTCAATATGAAAAACAAAATCAAATTAATGAAAAAAATTTGAACAAGATTAACATCCAATAAACAGTGCGCGTCAAATTTATGGAACAAATTCATTACCTCAGAAGAGAATATATTGAAATAGGTCAATTTTTGTTTCATTTTTGTTGCACCCAGTGCCATTTCTATCCAAGTTATTTTTGAACGGGAAAAGTGGGTTGTTTGGAATTTTTTCTTCGAGGTGCAAAAATTTTTAGTATGTGCACTTTTTATGGCCTATTTACTTTGAGATTATGGTATCTGATGAAATTCGTGAATGATTGAAAGTGGCCAATTAAAGTTTTGTTCATGCACAACTTTCAACATTTTTCATCAGGTATCATCATCATCGGTGATATTGATATTTATAGGTGTATTCACTTAGGTTATGGTCGTATCGTAAAGGTTGCTTATTCTTCCTTTGTGGCCATATTTTCGCATTCTACCAAAACCGGAGATTTCAAGGTTAAAGCCAAAAATTGGTCAATCGCACCTATGTGATCCCCTGTGTTATAGTCAAACCTCTACTCTTTTTTCCTCTCTTGACTTGGTATCATGGTTGCCTTGCCCTGAAGAAGCCAATAAGCAGAAAATGTAGCGGCAAGTAAGTATCAATAATTACTATTTCTGCTTAAACAGTCTTTGACCACTGCACTAATTTCAACCATAGGTTCTTGAGATCAAAAGAAACACTTTTCTTCCATACTCAGCCGCGTTAAAAAGTTATAAGCATTTTGAATTTTCACATTGGACAAATACTCCTCTGTAGTTCAGTTTAGTTAGAATGAAAATTACCTTCCACAGCATCCACTATTGAATCTGAATTGTTTAAAAACATTATTTTCCCTCTAAAAAATGATTCACTCACTCATGTTTCATCAGATGATTATATCGATTTAATTCCTTTCAATTTCAAATATCTCAAAAATGGTGCAATATAGGAAAAAAGATGAAGAATGATTTTATTGTCAAATAAGACTAATGATTCTAGGAAGTACAAGATACGGACCTTTAGTTCAAGTGATATTTGTTTTTCATGCAATTTAACAAATCTGTACAGTAGTAGTGAGAAGTACCACAAGAAATGGAAGAAATCTATTGATGCCAAATATGCATGACTGTTATCAAAAACCTTCTACAAGAGATCATTTCAGTTGATATTATCGTTTGAATATTACAGGTGAAGATGCAATTTTTTTTATGAAATTTCAACCCCCTATATCTTTTGAACGGGGCTACATTTGGAAAAATGTTATAGGAAGAAAATGTTTCTTTTGACGTCAAGAATCTATGGTAAAAATTAACGCAGTGAATAAATTGTTTACATGTTCTTTTGAAAAAACTTAGATGCCCAAAAAATAGAATCTATACATAATTAACACTAGGTAAATTCTAAAAAATCTTAATACATATATATATATATATATACTTTGACAATTTTAAAATTCTGCATAAAGAAACCAACAACAAAATAAGGACATTCCAAGAAATGATATACATTCAAAGAGAAAAACACTCAATAAATGATAGAACAGACCTGAAAAACCTATCCAAAATTTACTATAACATTCTTGGATAATATCAAATTTATGTCGAAGTGGCATCTGTGAATATATTCAGAAAACATCATCAAAATGAATTAATGAAAATAAAATATCTTCTTCAACAATGTTCACACATATAAACAGATGGCATTTCAAATGATAAATTGGAAACCTGCATGTACAAAGAAATAATTGAAAGAATAATTCTAATTGACAGTGTTCACAACATGATGAACATGATTTTAATTTTTCTGAGTTTTAAGATGAATTGTTGGACAGGTAGGCTAGCATAAAATATCAAAATATTAAAAAACACCTAATAATATAGTTATACATTTTAGATGTGATTGTCACTATGATTGTAACACATAAACTTGAAAAAGGCTCAATGTACGCCGAAACATATGTAGTTAAGTTTAATATACAAAAAATAGATGAAATCCTAATTTTTGATCCCGTGCTCTAACCCCAAGAAAATTACTTCTAAATAATATATAATATAGCACAAGAAAAAGCACATATTTATATATATATAATATATAAGTACGATCTATCTGTAAGTCACCGACTTAAAAATCTGTAAATATTGGAAATCTAAAATTGTAGCTGTAACTATCTAATGAACAGCATTACTTTTGAACTACTTGTTGTGTAACATAACATTCAATCATAAGTTTTTATCATAGATTCATATTATAAGTCTATGGTTTTGAGGGTTATTTGAAATTTCTGTTAGGTTTGGTCGTTTTATTATATTATCATCTTCAAAATCAATAGGATCACTTGGCTGTAGATCTACATTCTGTAGGAAATGATCAATTTCAACTTTCAATTGGATCCATTTAATCCTACGAAGTCGTCTCCCTTGAATTTTAATAAAGTTTCTATTATAATAACAAAATTATTTTCAGTTTTTTCCGAGACATTCTACCATGCAACGTGCCAGTTTTGGTTTTATCTAATGAGAAAACTAATAAATAACGCCATACAATTATTTATTATTCATATGGAATTCATATTTCACCAAGTTTTTGTTCAAACAAAAATAAACAAACAATACAACAATATCTCACAAATGATATGCATTCGCTGACCTCTCGGGTACTTGAATATATTTATAGATTTCTTCAAGATACAAATCCCAAAAGACCATCCAAGATTGGACTTTTCCTGTAACCTTATGAAAACACACAGATTCGCTTACAATTGAAAGCAAATACCACCAAAAAGGTTTTCAATATCACTGTAGACCCCCACCAAATATTTATAAATCAGTTTATCGTTATTAGAACAACTTACCAAAACATTACAAACGGTACATAATTTCTGAGTAGGATATGGCGTAATATTTGGTGCCTGGTTATCCTCAACATGGCATCGATGAATAGACAATTCCAAAGCTTTCTGCCTTATTTGTTCCATATTTTCCTCGTGTCGTCTCTTCGAATCTTCTTGCTTTTGTTCTATACGTTTTTGTAACTCTTGGGTGGATGCTAACTGTTGTGCGTGTAATGCTGATAATCTTTCCTGCAAATATTGAATCACATTTAATTACCTTCAATCAACAATTAGGGTCACAGAAGAATCACCTCCCTATCTCTAGCCTTCTCTCTTGCCAATTCCTGTCTTTCCCTCTCTCTTTGTTGCTGTTGCTGACCTATCCTCATGTCTCTTTGACGTCTTTCGTCCTGCAACCTGTTAAGTCTTTCGTTTCTCTGTCTCTCTAAAGCTTTTCTACGTTCCTCAACAGCCGCTTCTTTAGCCGCCTTTTCTTCCTGCCTCTTTTTCCTGTCTTCCTGAATTCCTTGAATCCTGCCTCTCTGTTCCCGACAAGACTGAAGGAAATCATGCCTGCAAAAAAAAATATTGTTTGAAGGTGAAGATGATGAAATGTTTCAGTTGAGGAACAACTACCTCTTTGAAAATCCCAATTAAACCATATTGGTCTATTCTCAGTTAGCCTAATTGAGAACACTAATATGTAATTACTAAGAATTCTCAGAAAATATTAAATGGGATTAGTACCATGAGGTACTATGAATTATGATATATATATTATGAAAAAATGAGCAGGCTCCTTCTATCTCGAGACTTAAGGAAATTAAAGAAGTTGAAAAGGCAC
>JARTUT010001226.1:0-10086 GCA_030674115.1 Micraspis discolor
AATTGGTAGTGTGAAATTTGTTTACCAAAAAAAATTGAGATATTAAATATATTAATTTTTCAGGGTAGGTTTGAGGGATGAATTTCTCGGCTAAGTTTGTTAATGGGTGAAATGGTCTGGATGGTTTGGGGAAAAGGAAATAAAGAAAAATAGTGATGTAGTTTGGTCTTAGAAATATATCGATTCACTTTTTGATATTGACGAAGCAATATGGTTTAAAATGTAATTTTTCAAAGTTTGAATAATAATCCACAACATGTTGTAATATCTTCCAGTCTCCTGTTCATAAGTGCGAGGTGACCTCACACGCAGGTTTCTGGTTCGAGCCAGAATGCAGAATGGGTTTATCAAAACCTCATTAGTTCGTATATGGAAGTTAGTAATCATCATGAACAATTTGAATGTTTTTCATCGGATGGGGAGGTCCAAATTGAATCTGGTTGAACATTTCAGGGTTAGATTGAGGGATGAATGTCTAGATTAAGGTTATTCCTAGGTAATTTTCATGTGACGAATAAAAATTACACATTCAAATTTTAGTTAGTCCTGTTTTCAATCTAACCGAACAATTATAATTTCCGAATTTTGGACAAAAGTGGTATCAATCGTTTTGGTTGGACTTACTGATGAAGAATCAATGATCAAAATCGATTATATCTGCTCTGAGCAAAATAATCCTCAAACTGTATGAAATATAGAGCTAAGGTTTTTGGGATAAGGCCAAAGTTACATTGGATGCTTGTCAGTGGGTTTTTGGCGCTCTTGTTCACCCGAACAGAGTGCCTATCATTTTGCCCGAATGTTTGTAATTTTGGAATATTGAGCCGAAAATGGTCTCAATCGATTGGGTTCGACTCCCTGATGAAGAATTCGTGGCGAAAGTTGAGTCTGTCCGGCCGGCCGGCCGGCCGTATCCTCTCTAGCATCCAAAAGGAATCAGGTAGAGTTTTCATATTTTCAGAATAGGTAAATTGTCCAAATATCTCGGTCAAGTTCGTTATTGGGCCAAATCCGTCGGATGGTTCAGTAGTTATGAGCATCTGAAATTTTGTTTCCTCAATAACTACTAGAATATCCATCCGATCAAGTTGATACATGGAATGTTATTGGGGGAGGCTGCAACGAAACGGCTTGCAGAATTTCGCAGAAATCGTCACGATAGAAAATTTTTAAAAAATTCCCAAAAAAAAAATGTTCAATACTCAATATCTCCTAAGACTTCATTTAGATTTAAATAAATATCCGTAAATATATTGAGGTTAACGATATCTTACTCATCCTCAAATTTCATTGTCGTAGCTTTCCCCCTTCTGAAGATATGATCATTTTTTTCATTTACTCAAGAGAAAAATAGAAATGTCATTAGAAGTCCGAGCTTTGTCATTGAAAGATTTGCCATCACAGATCGATATTCGTTTGACAACTTGCGGACCTAGATATCAGTGTCAGTTGGCGTAATATCAATCAAAATTTTCATAGAATTCATAGAGGTAGAATTCGATGTCGATGACGTTGTCAAAATTCAGAAAAGCACAGACGTAATATTGATCAAAAAATTTTTTATCATAGAGAAAGAATTTAATGGCGTTGTCAAAAACTCAGAAAAGCAATGACGTAAGTTTTTAGGAGAAGCATAGAACAAAATTTGGTGAAAATTATAAGTAGTTTTTTTCAAATTGAGATAAAGGTTTGTTTATTCATTAGGCATTCATATTTGCATCACATTATCCCATAGTATGGAAAAAGACTATTGTTCACCCGATCAGAGAGCCTATGGATTTGTTAAGGTTTGAATATTTACTCGCAAGTAGCTCAACAAGAGCACCAAAGCAATCTGACCTCACGCAGTGTTTCCTAAATTTTTTTACTCGTGCGTGCACTGAAAGACACGTCGAAAAAATCAAACAAATAAAATCTCATCTTGGCGGTTACATTTCATTAGAGTTCGCCTGTCAGTGCAAGTCATACTACTAAATTCCGTCCGACCATATACCAGTAAAAATCCCACTGATACGCCTAAGGGATGTTTTGGAGGAACGTACATTTATTTGAATATGTAGTTAGATCATAGAATTCCATTGATAGCATTTTCTACTTAGATAAATCAATGCTCTGAAAGATATGTTTCTCCAAATTTTGAATAATTACCCGCAACTATATTCTTTCAATTATCTACTAACAGTACGAAGTATCCTCATTATTTCTTATTTACGTTTCATTTATAACCGAGATCAAATTAAACTTTTTTTTGGGAGGGGTGGTCGAAATCAGCTATTCGTGCGCACGACAACTCTAACGGATTGAGATTAAAAGTTGAAATTTTCATCTATTCTAGTCAACATGTGCCTTTTAGTTCAACATTATTTATTCACCTTCGAAAATTATGACAGAGGTGTCATTCCATTCTTCTTGGCATCCAGAAACTTTTTTGAAAAAGTTGGAATGGCTTTAGCAAAAATTACAAAAGTTATAAACATTATAGCAAAAAAACGGGTGGGTTTGGTTTTTTGCGAATATCTTTTTCTCAAAAAGTTTCTGGATGCCAAGACGAATCGAATGACACCTCGATCATAATTTTCGGAAGCGAATAAAGAATGTTGACTACATGAAAGGGTTAAGGTGGGTGGATAGAGATCCACAAAAAAATTGTTTCGCATTTCAATTACGAAAAATGTTTATTCAGTTCCATCATAACATTGAATATGTTAACATTCTCTTCTCTGCAAAACATATAATATTATCGGATATCATATCTTATATACTTCTCAAGTATTTTCATTTCGATATTTATTAAATTTTTGGCGTTAATTTAACCTGACTGCACAAATGTCGACTTTCTGGTCAAAAATGATAGTAATCGTTTTGTATTGACTCACTGATGAAGAATCCACATTCAAAATCGATTTTGTCCGTCCTGCCGCTTGTCCGTGAGCACGATGACTCTAGAAAAAATCGAGTTAGAAAGCTGAACTATTCAGGGTAGTATTATATAATATATATCTCGTTTAAATTTGTCATTAGGAATTTTGTGAAGAAGATTCGCTTAATTTCCACGATAATATACATTCTTCTTCGTTTCACGATCTTCAAAATGGTTTCCAGGTGACAAATTCATCAAGTAGATATTTTTAAAGTTATTGAGTTAGCCAAATTACAGATGCTGATGCTCAAACTTGTCCAATCAATGAACAGATTTCGTCTAATAATGATCTTGATCGAGTCCTTTGAATAATAAGTCTTTCTTTTAAATATGAAAACTCTAGCTCATGCCTTTCGAAACCAATAATACTCGGCTTTTACCACATATGAAAAGTCAAAGTCATCTACTTCGAAAGATAGAGAGTATACGGCCGGACAGAATCGAGTCCGACCATGAATTCTTCATCTTGCAGTCGAACCCAATCGATGGAGACCATTTTCGGCTTGATATTCGAAAATTACACACATTAGGGAAAAATGAAAGCTCCTGTTTCCATAAGAAAATATGTAACTATTGAAAAATTATTTGACCAAAATGATGAATTTGCCATGAAAAACTTCATCATAGCTGTATCAAAAAATTTTCTTATTGAAAAAATTTAAGGTCCTCAAACTCTCGTACGGTCCCCAAACTTACGGTCCTCAAAGTTGGTGAGCGGTCCCCGAAATCATTTTACGGTCGTCATTATGACATTTTACTGTCCCAATCATGAAGTCCCCAAACTTATAGTTATACATACACCAAAACTTTGAGGACGGTCCTCGAAGTCTTGAAATGTCCTCTAAGCAATATTTTTTTACAAAATTTGTCCTCAAAGTCATAGTTTTTTTACCTATCAAAGATGAAATTCTGGCCAATATGTGAAAAGAAACTAATTGTGATAGCCTAGCAATACAAGAGACCCATAAAGGAAATTCGAAACATAGATGAAATGTTAATGGTATGAATCTAATCATGGAATATAAAGATTGTAATA
This sequence comes from Micraspis discolor, assembly GCA_030674115.1. Taxonomy (NCBI): domain Eukaryota; kingdom Metazoa; phylum Arthropoda; class Insecta; order Coleoptera; family Coccinellidae; genus Micraspis; species Micraspis discolor. The sequence continues at coordinate 3,957 of JARTUT010001226.1, forward strand.
GGTGATTTCAACTGCAGAAATATTGCTTGGGGCTATCGTACAACAACCGAAAATAGAGAAAAACTGAAGAACTGCGCAGAACAGAATGATCTCAAATTTCTACACGGTTTCAAACTTCCTGCATCCTTCTACATTACTAAATGGAAGAAAAGCTACAACCCAGATAACATTTTTGTAAGCTAATCAATCTTACCATAATTAATGAAAAAAATAGAAGACCCATTCTCCAAATCCCAACTCCGACCAATAACTTGCCAAATGACAAACGTGTAAAAAAAGATCCTTATAAGGGAAGATTCAATTTTAGTGAAGTAAAGTGGGACTTATTCAGTGAATATCTTGATAAAGAAATATACAAAATAAATCCAGAATAGACTGCATACGAAGATTTTGTCAAAGTAGTACATAAAGTATCACGGAAGTACATACCCCGTGGATGCAGGACCAAGTACATTACAGGTTTTGACAACAACCCCAAACGAATTTTCGAATAATATAAAACCTTCTTCCATCAAGATCCATCCTCATATCGGATTATAGAAGTGGGAGAATGCCTAGTGAATAATATCGCAGAAGTGAGAAGTAACAGATGAGGAAAGCTTCTAGAGAGTGTAGACATGAAATCAAGTAGTAGAAGAGCAAGGAATATGCTGAAGAATTGGAGCAAGGACTCTTCAAAACCACAGGAAATGAAGCCAAATTTTACAGTAAATCAAGTGGCTCATCAATTACTACTCAACGGAAAAGTTGAAGGAAATTGAAGAAGTAGAACGAACTCTAACATAAGCCCTATCAGAAATGTCAATCTTCCACAGAGAATATCATCTAAAACCAAATCCAACTAAGACCCAAGTGTGTGCTTTCCACCTAAGAAACACAAAAGGAAAACTTGATGTTAGATGGGAAGGTGAACAACTAGAAAACTGTAAAACACCAAAAAGCTGGGTGTTGAACTAGATCGAACTTTGCCCTATAAAACCCTATGCAGAGACACCAAGATGAAGGTTATGGCAAGAAACAACAATAGGCAATTCATGGGGTGCCAGACCTGAAATTTTGCTGATATCAACTACTCCCCTATGTCTATCAACGGCAGAATACGCCGCCCCTACGTGGAGAAATTCTGTACATTCCAGAGAAGTAGATGTGGCTATAAATGCGACAATCACAATAATATCTGGATGGAAAGGTATATCCTATAGTTGGCATTGCTCCACCAAATTTTCGAAGAGAACTGAATGCTGAAAAATAAAGGACCAAACAAACTGAAGATGAAAGACACCTTCATGGACATATACCATACCATATACTAATAGAATCTGAATGGAAGTATCCAGCTGTAAGAAGACCTTAATAAAGAGAGGATACTTAAGTGATGAATTATGTGACAGTAGTAGTTTAAGACGAGGCCCATCTACTCGTCTGCAGCAACGTCGGTACCACCTGCACTAATCGGCACCTATATGCGTGCACCGCCGAAACCGTCACTGTTGCGGAGTTCTGGAGATTCACTTGCTGAAGATACATTTGGACTCGGATAAGTGAGTATTACAAGAAGTAGGTTTGTGATTGAAAGAAACCTGAAAAATAACCTTACTTTTTGTTATTGTTACTTTGAACATACACGTTAGTTGATTCTTCACATCATACACCCTATATGATTTCTCATTATGAAAAAAATGTGCGTTTATAACGACCTATCGATTCATAGAACTCATTCTATTTGGTTAATTCACTCGATGTACACTAGCTTTAAGTGAAAATGTGTAATATATTCAATGAAAGCATCATTAATGTTTCAAACGTCCATTTTATCCCTCATATCCAGTAAAATTCTCTTATTTGTTTCATTCATCTAATTTATCTGATGGCATGTCATAATGACAACGTTATGTCACTCAATTTTGATGACATAAGGAAGCTCATTATGGGACTAAGTAACATAATGAAATTCTCTAAGGAAAATATGTAATGGTTTGATCAAAAAAGTTTATTCAAAATGCATAACTATGTACAAAACTATTTATTATAAATGGCCAAAGAACAATTACTACAATTTGTAATATTAATTCCAATGGATTCTACAGTTTTTACATCAGTAGTTGATGATTGTTGGCAAACTGGTAATCCTGTTTGGTTGTTGGCTTCTGATATTTTTTTCTTTTGCTCTTTCGAATTTTCGATGTAACAACCTTCAGCGACAGTATTGCTTTTCCATCCACCATGGCGTTTCACGGTACACAGATGAGCTCCAGAATCGGCCAAAAATGAAGCAGACGATCGCCGAAAACAATGTCCGGTATATTCTTCAGGGCGAGGTAAATTCTAGAAAGTGGTAATAACTTTTGGCATTTTACCAAAGGCATGTATTCCAAAGGGTTGTTTTGTGCTTTTGTTATTTCTATAAGTGACAAAAAAACGTAGATGGTTTGTGTTGCAAGGTCGTATTTTCACATATTGTCTGACAAGTTCTACCATATTCAATCCTGGGATATTTCCCGAAGTTACAAATAATTCTCGCATTACCTTTGTTTTTGTATTCGGTAATGTAATTCTAAAAACGGATCCTTCATCTATTACATTTTTAACAAGCATATTTGTCAATTCCTCTCTTCTGCATGCTCCACTTAGTCCAATTATCATGGCAACTTTATTAAATAAGTATGTATCATCTGATGCTTCCGTTAAAAAATTTGTAACATCTCGTTTAGTAAAAATTAGGGATTTTTTAGTTCTGTAACCTTCTGATTTACGTTTTAGTAATGCAACCAGCTGTAGGTACTTACTAATATCGACGTTTTTTCTTGTTGATGAAATACTTCTTATCATCGAATAATACAACCAAAGAGAAGATGGTTTTCTTTCCTTAGATAAGCATTTAAAGTAAGCCAACAATACTTTTTCATGAGCGATATTCTTGATTTTTTTAGCAGAACACCATTCTTCGTGCCGATCAAACACCATTTCATATACACTCCGTGATTTTTCCGGCAAAAGGGAGTCCACGATATTTCTCGACATTTCTACAAATCAGAAGGTAAACTATCAGCTTCAGAATCACTCATTTTTTAAATTATAATCAATTCTACCTGACAATAATTATTGAGTTTGACAGCGATAAATAATTATTGGCGTTACAACCTGACGTTGTCAAGAAAATGGCAAAGCACAGCTCACTCACCTACTAATATTTGAAACTACACAATACTTACTCCTTTAAAAATAGTTATCATTGTGACATGTCGAAAATGCATTTTTTAATTTATCGAAAATGTATTGATATGAATGCCATCAGATAAAATTTTGTATGTAATACGAATCATAAACAATCATTCACGCCGTGTTATCGGACTCGGCTGCGCCTCGCCCGATAACATTCACGACTTGTACCATAATGATCGTCTTTATGATCCTTATTACATAAATAACTATTATCATATTATTAATTATTAATACATGGTATTCAATCATGCATTGGTTCTCTCAAATATACGATGTGAGAGAAATCGGTCGATAATTTGATGGTTTTTTGCTTCCTCATAAATATTGAAAATTGGATGGGATAGTACTATTGACCTGTGAGTATTATTTGATCGATTCATGAGGTTACAGCAAGTTATGGATAATTTGAAAGAGCTTCATCACATTAATTGAATTTGTGGTAGAAATATAGCGAAAAACTGTAATTCCGCTTATATTTTTTTCGATTTCGATATCATATGTGCATAGGGTGTCCCGTAACTCAACGTCAAGCGGTTACTGGGCGACATGCTAGGTTATACCTGTTCTAGCAAAAATTAAAAAAAAATCTATGTCACTTGGTTAAGTGGTATATTTTTGAAAATGTTTAAAATTGACACCCTACACTACATCCTTAGGTTTTGTAGTAACAAGTTTTCCAATTTTGCAGTATTGTTTTTAAACGTAATCCATGCTACTGATTATAATCACAAATCCATTGTTAGGTATAATTGTTTTAGTGAAAACAATATCAATTTCGTTGCGACATGGTTAAAAAGTATGTTTTGAGTTAACTTTGATACTACATCCTTAAAAAAAATATACCGTACTATCCTCACCAAGTTCCTTTAAAAAATAGTCCATTTAATCTAGACTACAAAATGGTATAATACTTGCTAGTTACCTTTAATAAAAAATATTATTAAAATCTCATCTGATTATCGAACAATTAAAATTTGAAAGTATGATGTAATGGTTGTATTGTTGTGAAATGATCCATAATTATTTAAATTTATTCACACTAAAATTCTCCAAAATCTAAAATGAAAACAATTCTAACACTTATCTCTTACGGATCTCAGTCATTACTGGTGAAACTTGGCCGATAAACGATCTCACAAACTAAAGATCCTTTCTGACATCTTTGGTGAACCTCAAATTTTTTTGAAACGCACATAGGCGAATAACAATGGAAGTTTCTATATTTCGTTATCTGACCGCTTTTCGGAAAAAGGGATGGATGGGGATCGCCAGTAAGAATCTTTTTCAGCAGGTAGAATATTGAAACGGAAACATGTACTAAATTACGGATTATGGCAATCCCAGTTTCAATCTATTCATAGATTTGGAAGTTAGATTAGTAATTGAAAGCGGCCGTTAGTGAAGTTCAAATCGATGTTGACCATCTGTGCTGCAACCACAGCTGTAATTGAGGCTCAATTTTTCCGGCTATAATCACACGCAGCTGCAGATATATCACAAAGATGAATCGCTTTGGCAGGACAAAATCCTCAGGAGTTGAAATAAGTCCTCAAGTGGATTCCTGAAAAAATATATCTCGAGCAAATAATCGTAATAATTATAAATGGAAAGCTAGAGGGCTTGTTTTCAATTCAAAATATAGGTTTTTGATTCTTCCACAATCTTTGTGAGCCTTGTTTAGAATTCCGGAAAAATACTTCAGAACAAGCGTGCAAAATTCATCTTAAAGTAGTGCTTTCCTGTATATTTTTTATTCTTCTTCTTCTAATGCATATTCACTAATGAATGTTTGCGACCACACGATTCATTTCTATCCCGTCTCTAGCTGTATGTATTAGGCTTTCCATTGTTCGCAAGCCTGTCCACTGTCTTATGTTACGTAGCCATGATATCCTCTTTCTTCCCATTCCTCTCCTTCCTTCAATCTTTCCCTCGATAATCAACTGTAGAAGCTGGTATTTCGGGTTTCGCACTATATGCCCTAAGTATGCAGCTTTTCTTTTTTTGATCGTCAGCAGCAATTCACGTTCTTTATTTATTCTTCGTAGGACATTTTCGTTGGTCACTCGGGCCGTCCATGGGATTTTTAGTACTCTGCGATATATCCACATCTCGAAGGCTTCTATTCTATTCATTGTGACCAACTTTAGTGTCCAGCTCTCCACACCGTACAGTAACACCGACCAAATGTAACACCTCACAAATCTCACTCTCAGGTTTAGGTTAAAGTCCGCATTGGTAAGAATACGTTTAAATTTCATGAATGTGTATTTTTTTATATGATCTTTTAATGTCTCAGCTCTGGGGCCTATTGCACCAAAATACTTTGCAACTTTTCACTTTGCACTTTTCACTTTTCAAATGAATTACGTTGCACGAAAAGCATTCATAATTGAAAAGTGCAATGTGAAAAGTCAAGTGCAAAGTGAATAGCACTTCGCAGAAATGATAGTATTCTGTTGCACCAAAAGTTGAACTTTTCAAATCAAATGTCAGATAGGACAAATTTGTCAAATTGAATGAAAAGTGGTAGAAGCTCTAAGCAAACTGTGATATCTTCAATATGATCCGTGGAATATTATATTCGAGTTATGAAAGTGACTCAGAACAGGCTGGAAATGTTCCCAGAAAACGGAAAGTATACAAAATACGAAGGAATTTCGAATTAAATGACGAATTTTCATTCAAAGAATCGTTTCGTATGACAAAAAGACAAACAGAATTCATACTGGAGAAGATAGGACGACAAATTAAAAATAGAAATGGCAGGAACTATTCCCTCGATGCTAACCAGCAGTTGCTGATAACTTTGCATTGGCTCGGAAATGGTTCTCAATATCACGGCGTAGCATCAATGCATGGTGTTGATAAAAGCACAGTATATAGAACAGTCCATAAGGTGGTGAAT
>JARTUT010002531.1:0-10077 GCA_030674115.1 Micraspis discolor
GAAAGATTATTGAAATTACAAAAATGATAATCATAGGGAGTAGAATGAATTACTTGGCAAATTAAGTGTTGGTAGAGCAAATCTTTTCAGCTTTCCATGTGGGTCTATACAATCCATATGAAAATGCTTTAAGCAAATAACGCTTTTGGATCAATGAAGACATGGATTTCCGATTCTTTGCAACCAAACATTTCTAACTTGTGTACTGAAAAACCTAAAAAGAAAACAGTGTTAGAAACTGTCCCAAATTTTTACTAATCAGAAATTACTACACGAATATGAAATTGCTACAGAAAATATGAATTCACAGTACATTTTTAGTTAGTTATAAGTTAATCCAAAACCACTACTTATATGAATGCAACACATACTTTTTGACATTACTACATTATGACACTACATTGGGACAACAGCAAGAATAAACCATTTCAATTAAATTAAATTGAATAAGTTGAAAATGAATACATCTCTAGCTGAATAACACTACTTTTTGAATAAAAATAAGTAGTCTATGTATGGAATAAACCTAGAACACGACATGGGAGAAAAAATGGCGTTGGCATAGATAACATAAAAGTTCATGCTCATCAAAGAATAGTTTCTTATTCGTCATAAAGTCCATTAAGACCGAGATCCGATAAAATTCGTTTTTACCGATCACTAGGTACTGAGAATTCCTAATTTACCGATCCGCTTTGGGAATGACTAAAGATGTCTCTGCCGCTCGTCGAAGAAAAACGTGACCACCTTTGTAGTAGGCGAGTTCCCACCCTGCAGTGAGGCACTTGTCCACAGTATAGACACCAACCAGTAGTCGCACTCCGTGGATTTTCTTACACCAAGTATGAGTCGCGCATCTCGCAGGAGTCTAACCTCATATTTTGTTTTCATCAATAATTCTAAGATGTCTGGAATAATGTCATTAATATTATTTTAGACATCTTACATAATTCCTTTATATAATTAATTCGTTTAATGTTTAGAAGAATATAATTTTTTGAGATCTATTTAAAATTCAAAGAAGAAGTTGAAGAAAAAATTCAACCTAACCTATAATTCAGTGGAATTTTTTTGAGTCAAAATCTACCATGAACCAGCAAAGCTCATTTATTTAAACATTTATTTTCATTCCTGTAAGTATTCTGTTTCAATTTTATGTTATTTTAAAATTAATTCCAAAATGATTAACAATTGTAGCGAATACAACTGCAAAAATAGTTTCAATAATCCCAAACTTTCTATTTTCTCAATACCATTAGACACCGACAGGTGAGTGATACATACAGTATTGTAGAAAATGTTGTTTATTAAAAGCTCCGTTATTTGAGTAGTACTTCATTCAATTAGTTGAGATTAATTGAGATATCAGGAACCAATGGAATTTCAGGAGGTTTACGCCTACTGTCGTCATTTCTTTACGATTAGTTGAGATATCAGGAACCAATGGAATTTCAGGAGGTTTACGCCTACTATCGTCAATTCTTTACGATTAGTTGAGATATCAGGAACCAATGGAATTTTAGCAGATTTACGCCTACAGCAGCCTTAATATAGTCGTCATTTCTTTACGATTAGTTGAGATATCAGGAACCAATGGAATTCCAGGAGGTTTACCCTTATTGTCGTCATTTTTACGATTAGTTGAGATATCAGGAACCAATGGAATTTCAGGAGGTTTACGCCTACTGCATGCGTATGCAAAAGAGTGAAATTTTTAGATAAATATTTGAGTGTGTATCTAGATGATTTTCAATTTTATAAATAGAAATAACAATAATATAATATATATATATATATAGATGATTCTCGTGGGTTAGCAGTCAAATAAAAAGTAGAAGACTCTTTTATCCTTTACTCGAGCTTTCAAAACAATTTGTTTCTTTTTCAAGAGTGCTGCAAATTATTAAAAATCAATTGGTGAACAGGTTACAGATCTTCAGTACTTACGATAGCGAGATTAAATTATATATATATATATAACAAGTATTCAAAAGTTTTTAATTTTGTTCCCACCATAATGAGGGAACCCTTTCTAGAGAACACTCAGCATATTTAGTGCAAGGGAGTATTTTTGGGGGTGTACTGGGGTAATTACCCCCCAGGAAACAGTTTTTCATGCTAAATCTTCAAATGGAAACGATCTAATCTCCCCCTTTCCCCGCTTTTCACTCAAGATCAGTTCAGGTCTCTGCTAAAACTTGCCACTAATTCTAGAATTCCATAATCAAATTCCACTTTTCATAAATTGAATATAGTAAAAAATAGTATCAGTTCAAACCAAATCATCAGAGAATTAATTGAAAAAATTGTTCGAAACAATTCAATATAAAAAAGTTATTTTTCATGGACTCTAAGATTAATGTTTCTGTGAATTTCAAGGATTGAACAACTACTTATTTTTCCATATAATACCTACTCTTCAAATCAATCTTCGTTTAGAACAATTTTAATGAGTCATTTCACTTACAAACCTAAGGTACCTATGATTTTTAACACATTTCAAAATGTTTCAGAGGCTGTTCCTGAGTAAACTATTATGTAAATTTCATCACTAATTACTGTTTCTTTCAAACTGATATCAAAACCACAATAAAACAATCTATCTTTTATTGAATGCGTTCTGTTAATGAGGAAATGTGATTACATTTACGGTTACATTATGAGCGGAGTCTTAATTTTTATATGAATATAGACTAAAAATGGTCCATACATTCTAAATATCATTGTGAAAACTTATTACCAGCTTAAATCAAAATATTTAATTTTTCAGATAACGCAAATAACCTTTTCTAATCAATTTTTAATTCGCGGTCGATTAGATTAGATGCGCAGGAGGAATGCGCGGGTTCCTTTGGTGTGAGCGATTTCAATTCAAAATCCACGGAGTGCGACTACTGCTTGGTCCCTATACTGTGACTAGTGCATAGATAAATAAAAGTAGGTATATAGATCGGCAACTCTAGCAGATTTTGTGAATGCGCAAATGAACGCGACACTAGCTGTTGATGGTGTAGTGAAGCGAACTGAAAGGGCAGGGAGGTAGAAATTGTGGTGGGGGTAAAAGAGGGGTATTGGCGGGCTATTCGAAATTGAGAAATTTTTATCGCATTTTTCGCTGAATTGGACTGATAGAAACAGTCATTTCCAACCTGATTTGAATCAAGTTGAAATGAAAGAGTTTCTATCAATTCAAATTCAGAGAAAATGCAATTAAAATTAGATTTTATCGTGAAAAGAAGACAAATTAAAGCTATATTCTGAATTTTATTAACATTAGCGTAATTTCTGGGCTTACAATCAATTACAATGAGATTACAGCAAAATAAATTGAAAATATGGATAAAACACAATTAATTCAAAACACAGTGAACGTTATCGATTCCAAAAATTATGTGTGATATTTTCATTAAGACATGGTTATATTACAATTAATAAGATAAGAAAAATAATTTGGCATCTACAAACATACTAGAAAAAATTCATTTAACAAAATAATTATGTTTTTAATTAATCGAACACACTTTCAAGGACATGATAAAGAGACCAAAACCAGGTACATGAAACACTAATTGTTAATAATCAATTTTACCTCAAAGAATTAGAATTGTGAAGAATTCACATATAAATAAGGCAAAAATTAAATCAACGAAAACAAATATTGGTAGGCCTGAGATCATACAATACGATTACAGCAAATAAATCTGAAAATATGGATAATACACAATTATTTCATAACACAGTGAATGTTATCGATTCCAAAAATAATGTGTTATACTTTCATTAAGACATGGTTACATTACAATTAATAAGATTTGAAAAATAATTTGGCATCTACAAACATACTAGAAAAAATACATTTAAAAAATTATTATGTTTTCTTGATTAATCGAACAAACTTTCGAGCATCTGGTAAAGAGACCAATAACCTGGTACATGAAACACTAATTGTTAATAATTAACCTCAAAGAATTGTGAAGAATTCACATAACAAATTGCTACAATATCAATGGCATAAAATTTCAACATACTTCTTACTACCAGATCTTCCACAGGAGACAGCTGACCTACTGCCTCGGTTTCCATTTCCGAAGTACCTGGTTCTTTGACACTCTGTATTTCTATCTCTGAGGCCACTACCCTAGGTTCCAATATTTGTTCAGTGGCTTCTGAAAAGAGTAGACTTATGAAATATTGTGTACGTTTCACGATTCCATGTTAATTCATCTATAAAAGATTCTCAAATAATGTCTTGTTTATAATATAGCAAAGTAAGACTTTTATGTATGAAAATTGCAATTAATAAAACAAGAAACAAACCTGAGTTTCCATCAGCAAGATTTAGAAATAATGAGGGTTCAACATCTAGTTCAAGGATACTTCCTGCTTTCTTATTAGCAGGAATATAATCGTCAGGCGTAAAATGCTTATCACAAACCCTGTAATTGTGATAAAGTTCTCTTGAAGATTTTGCCTTCAAGTCTTCTCTCCCAATTTTGTTAACCACTTCTCCAATACCTAAAAAGTTTTAGAAATAGAAGCTATAAAATATACGAGGATAAATAATTTGTAATCATTTGTTACCTCACCTCTCTACTTTGTGGAAATCTGCGGAAATGGTATCACGCATTTTACCATATTTGGTTGAACATCTTTCAACACAACAGGTGAAACCATTTAAAATTCACGATTCGACCCTGAAAGTCAAAGATTCACTCTACAATATCCTTAAAGCCAGAAAGAACAGAAATTTGAAGAGTCCGTATTTATAGCCATTAGAACGTTCATTAAAATTCTAGAAATTCCTTCGATCCTTCCAAAATTTTCATTCTATTTTCTGATTGGTCGATCCAGATTTATACGTGTAATGAGTCCAACTTGACCAAAATAAGCCCAAAACGAAGATTACAGTCGTTTTGAACTGACTTTCCACCCTGAGCTACTTAAACTTGACTCTGGAAGAGAGGCTGCCAGTCTTAACTTAGAAGAATGTGATGAACGCTTCCGGACATTACGTCCGGAGAGAGTGCCATATCTACATACTGAAGAAATTCAAATGCAGTGGTCATCGAATGTGTGAACATTCATCAAAAGTACCACCCTGGCGAAGATGAGGGATTCGCTCGCCTATTAGTCCCCATATGGACGCAATAAATTATTTCGTCCATAATTGCAAAAATTAATTTCTGTTTCACCTTTATCATATTCTTCAAAAGTCTTTGAAAATCTCATTAAAAGTGAAAAAATTGACCCTGATTCTGATTTTGTTGCCAAATATTTTCTTCTCCAGAAAATGTGTTGTTTCATAATTTGGATCGCAACACTGTATACCTTAACTCAAGCTCATACTCTTTCGGAGGGGACAGACTGATGGCCGACTGACTGGACATACTCCGTTTGACAAACGGATTCTTCATCAGTAAGTCAAACCTAATGAATTTGTAGACAATTTTCGGCTTAACTATCGAAAATTAGATATATTGGAAAAAAACGATTGCACTCATTTTCATTGAGGTAATTATCCGAAACCCTAAAATCCATCATGTTATTCACACTGGCAACAATAACTCATAATCCAAATTAAAAAGCAGCTGAAAGTGAAATATATTCAAGAAAGATGTTCGCCCAGCTCCACCCCCAGCCAGGTGTAGGTACGGTATATACGGGCTGAAGACCTAATGAAATGATGTAAACGATAACCGAATGATTAGCGATAATCTGTTAAAAAGCTACATCCTCAAAAGTGTTGAGACTGATAGGGTTGATCGTGCACAGTTCGTAAAAGAGACCACACGTGTCTAGTGGGTGGAAATCTTCTTTGACAGTGAAAGAAAAAAGTACAATGGGAATGACCTCTTGTCAGTGCAATTTGACGCCGCGTTCTTTTTCGGTATCTGAAAACATCTGATTGATCAGAAATACGATATTTTTTCCGGATGGCACAGAGGAGGATCGAAGTTACGGTTATTGTGAAACGACGGTAAGTTTTTTTGGCAATTGTAATAATAAAGGACTTCGTTGAAGAAATCTGAAGTTATTCACTAACCCTTATGTATTGAATGTGCTGACTATTCTTGACAATATTTCACCTGTTTTTAGCATAAACATTTTTCCATAACTTTAATCAAGATCTACTATAAACAATGTAGAGGCGCACTGACGTGAGGTCAGAAGTTTTTGCGCCGTTGTACTGGCCGGCAGGAACAAACTCACTCCACTTTGACCACGGATTCTTCATTAGAAAATCGAACCCAATCGACGAAGTTCATTTTCGGCTCAATATTCGAAAATTACAGACATTCTGGCAGAACGCTGTTCTACAAGTTTCCTGAACTAGAATAAGTTTAAAGTGAAGGACAATTCCTATATCTTCTTTACACTACAAACATGAAGTTTCAGAATAAGCATTATATAATAACAATCTCTTGGCGAATGCAGCATTTCGCGTTAAGCTTCGATGAATATATATGGATAATTTCCAAAATAATTATCAGGAATTTTAAAAGAAACTTTTAACTTGAGGATTTTTACAAACTCTTGCGGGCTCTCTTCTTTTTGTTATTCAAACGGTTTTCAAGTTTCAAATCGATTGGATGAACCTATTTATTCATTTATTATCCATATGTTTCACATACAGGTAATCAAATACCCAAAAAAATGTGTTCACAGATTAGAAAAGACAAAATTCATCTACAGAAGTGTAAATTAAAATTAAAAGACAGATTCCTTATTTCCAACTAGAACCAAACAATTTCTACAACAGTATATGGTCAGTGCAGGTGCATGACATTGTCAAAAAGAACAATCTTAATTAGATATACAAGATGGTTGCTAATTAGTAAAGGCCTGAGAATGATTTTTCATAGATTCTCTTAAGCGAACCGTTTAGGACTATAGTAAATAAATCCGAACTCTATCCTTGAATTCATTGCAGTGATCAAGCATTCTATAGATATGAGTGAGTTGAGTGCACTACTTTAGCTATGCTTGGTTGGTAGATAGAATGTATCAAACTGTCTAAATATCCCAGAGGGAGCATAATATTGTATTCTGTGAGTGATGTCTCAGGGCATTTCTCAGCTGATTACTGATTAATTTTTATGAATAATACATTCCCAAACAGTTCTTCTGTCTTTAAGGATTAGACATTTTGAAGTATTTGAGTCTTAGGTTATAATTGTTTGGGTCTCCTCTATTCAGCACGTAACCACATCTGAAGGCCAAAAACGCAGGAATTTTTCAAGACGATCAGCATAAGTTTTAAAATATGGAGTCCACACAATAGAAGCATAATTCAACCTACTGAACACATATACGTTGTACAATGAAATTAGAGTTTCATAACGTGAAAAATGACGACCCTGTCTCATTATGACACCTAGCGTCACATTACATGAGTTCGCCTAGCTATCTACATGTGCTGAGAATTTCAGCTCCTAGTCAATTATGACTCCTAAGTCCCTGACGGACTTAGATCTTTTCAACTCAACGTTTCGTAGTCCGTAGGCGAAATAAATGACATTTCTATTGCGGGTAAAAGAAGTTACTTGACATTTCTCGAGGTTTAAATAGAGAAAATTGAATTGGCAATATTCGACTAGTCTATCAAGATCCTGTTGGAGACTTATGTAATCGCTCTCACACCCAATTCTGTAAAAGACTTTCAGATCGTCGGTGAAAAGAAGTATCCTACATATTGTAAAGCATTTTATTAGATTGCTTATATAGATTATAAAGAGCAACGGTCTCAAGTGGGAGCCTTGAGGAACCCCAGACGTTGACATAAAATATCTTGACTTAAATCCTGCGATCGGTTACATAGATATGACTCGAACCATCGCAGTAGTGAACCGCATACCCTGACCCTGTGTAGTTTAACAATAAGCTTAGGAATATGAATCTTATCGAATGCCTTGCTGAAGTCGGTGAACACCACATCTACTTGGATTCCATTATCTAAATGGTCCTGAAGATATTCAATGAAGGTGACCAAGTTAGTATCAACTGAGCGGCCCCTGAAGAAACCGTGCTGTTCAGGAATTATTTGAGCCTTTACTAGATGAAACAGATGGGGGTAGAGGAGGGACTCATAAACTTTCTCAAAAATACAGAGCTTACTTATCGGTCTATAGTTTTCAATTTTATCTTTGCTTCCTGATTTATGAACTGGAGTTATACACGATTCTTTCCAGCGAACCGGAAATATCCCACTTTTCAATGACTTATTGAAAATAATTGTCAAGGAGCCGAAAGAGAGGCACTGAATGATTGAACAAAAAGCTTGAAATTGAATCAGGACCGGAACCCTTCCTACGATCCAAGCCATAGAGAGCACGTTCAACTTCATCATTTTCGAATCGAATGCTACTTAAGTTGAAGGGATTATTTTAATTCATCGTTTCGACTTCACAAAAACATGGTTCGATGGAACATAAACCTTCTCAAAAAATCCGCGAAAAGATCACTTATATGCTCCTCCCTTAGCTGTTTTGCCCCCAAATAACATCTCGTTAGGACATCCTAGGTTTTTACGTTTAGCTGATATAAATTGAAAAACCTACTCGGATTTTCCGACATCTCAGCTTCTACCGATCTCCTATATTCCACATAGTCCCGCCGAATATATTGTTTACATGTGGCGCGTAATGATTTGAATTCAAGGTGATCCGACAAGTTTTTATAAGTTTTCCATTTTCTATGAAATTTGATCTTACGGTGAATCAGTTTTCTAGTCTCATGAGAGAAATAAGCTGGAAGGTTCGATCTTTTTTCACCTTGGGCACACAGGCTTCAACAATGTCTTTTAATATTTCATAAAAATATCTACATCTAGATTCACATGTTCACTGTCCAAAACATGAGGCCAGGAAATCTCGCTGAGGATCGGTTAATAAGATCATAGTCTGCACATTTATAACTGTAAGAGGCATAAGCTGCAGTATTTTTAAACATCTGAAGTTCTGAAATTCAAGAAAGAATTCAATTGCTATATTCTAGGAGCTATTGAATGAACCAAATTTCAGTTCCTCATAACTGCTGAACTGTTCAAAGGATTTGGACCAGTAATGAACTTGACCGAGATAAATGGGCAATAAACCTATTCTGAAATTTCTAAAACTCTAGTTCATGTCCTTTGGAAAATAGAGAGTATACCGATTGAGACCATTGATATTCGAAACTTACAGAAAAACCATAGCATCCTGTTCTTATAGTTTTTGGACTAGAAAAAGTGCGAAAGTGACAATTTTGTTATTCAATTAAAACTAGAAGAGCATAGATGCAAGGGATCTTATACCTCCTGTTACTGAAGTCTTTTACACCAATGCGGAACGGACACAGTTCCTGTGTCATATAAAAACAAAAGATATAATTGATGAAACAGAATCAACATACCTACATACAGGGTGTCTCAAATTCGAGTGCCTATTAGACGTTTCTGGAGAACTAGACCTATTTGGAATCTGAAAATTGGAATTATGCTATTGTTCGAAGTTCTCTACAGAGCTAAAATATTTTCGAAGCCCAAAAACTTCCGGTTATACAGGGAGTGAAAATAAATTCGACGAAAAAAATTTTTTTTCAAGTTTTCCATTCCTGGTATGATCGAGTATTCAATAGTGAATACATCTGTTGAAACCATTGTATTAAATCGAATACTTTTCAAAATATCAAAAAAAAAACTGGAAAAAGTCAAATATGTTCGGTCAGTAATATGTTCATTATTCTTATTTTAAATATCCTGAGCATAAACCGTTTTTACAACATCGAAGAGGAAGGATGTGAAAAGGTCATGCATCTTTTGGATTTCAAAATTATCATCACAGGGTGTTTCAAATTTTGTGTTGAAAATGTTGATCTTAAATTGGCCATAACTACCTATTTTTTTATAATTGTGTTGGATTCTGCGGTCAAAAATAATGATAGTTTTCTCACATGATTATGCTCCTAAAGTCAATAATTTCTGAGTTATTTGAGATTTTCTGGATTTATGTAGTACGTATAGAGTCAAATTCTTCGAATCTGATTCATAAGGATATTCTGTGAGCATAGAAGATAAATCATCCCATTTATAATTCACAA
>JARTUT010002096.1:0-10075 GCA_030674115.1 Micraspis discolor
TATTGATCAAGTGATCATAAGACAAGTGAGTGTTTGGAAAGATCTGGGTGTACTTCTGGATTCTAGGTTGATATTGACATGCATATAAACGCGGTTATCGGTCATCGAATAAAATGCTCGGTTTACCATCAGACATGGAAGATTGTTCAAGAGAAATGAAAGCTTTTGACTCTATACTATGCTTTTGTGTTCAGTAGGTTAAATTTCAACGTCCAAATGGAATCCTCAGTACAAATGTTATGTTCAAAGTAAAAGTAAACAACATAAGTTCTTGAGGTTCTTAGCCAACAAAAGTAGAATCATAGTCACTAATATTTCAAGATGGCGACGAATGAAAGTGATACGGATACAAGCTCCCAAAAAGGGGAAAATAGGTACCAAGTGTTATTACTGTTCAAAAAAGTGAAAGATAGTGGAAATGTGGAAAATGCAACAATAACTTCCAGATCATATCCTACGGGCCCAAACAATGAAAATACCACATGTAAACATGAAATGGTTGAACCGAACACAATGCAAGTATTAGAAATCGAAAATACACTTCTAAAAACTTCAAGAAATGACGGAGAAAACCAAATATTAATGGAAAACAACACTCTCCTTCGAGACAAAATAATACGATTAAAAATCAAAACATTCAAAAAATCATATGCACAGGTAACAGAAAACAAAGATAACGACAGACAAAGTTCATTTCCTTACGAAAACAACCAACAAATCAACATAAACAAATCAAAGACCATAAACCAGCCTATACTAAAACCACAGAGGGAAAAATAGAACGGACACTCCTGAGACACAACATTATACGGTGCATCCATCAAACTCTATAGCAGAACAACATAACCTAAAACTAAGAAATACAAACACTAGATCCGAAATCAACAAATGAAGGAATTGAAAACGAAGTTACACCATCAATCCAAGTGAATTCAATCCATTCGAAGAAGTTAAATATAAACATCGAAGAAATAACAAAACTAAAACAGGTACTGGAATACCAAATAACACCACATTCAAATCATCCAAATTGAATGAAGAAGACAAAAAGCATGGTTATTTATATCACGGATACATGAAAACGTTACAGAAACGGATATAATCAAATTTATCGCGAATAAAGGACAAATCCAAGGAAACAAAATTTCGATCAAAAATTTAAACGGAAAAATACCGAAAATATTCACTATAAAAGCATTATGCTAGAGTCCCTCTCGAAATGAAAGAAAAAATATTGAAAACGATTTTTGAGCTGGAATCAAATACGCAAGATTTGATTTTAAAAAGGGTCAACATTTTTAGACAAAGGAAAACACCTATAAACAATCACCTATAAACAATGAAAGAAACCAAAATAGTCAATATAAATTCACAATACTACATCAAAATGGAGATCCATTGGAAATGCAACAGAACAGCTGGAAAAACTAATAGAGGAAAACTCAGATATACAAATATTATGCATCTCAGAACACTGGAAAACTGAAGAACAAATTAAACATTATACCATAAAAACTTCATTTTGACCGCCAAATACTGTAGACCATTAAAAGAGCATGGAGGAACTGCATTATGTCAGAAATAACCTAGAAGCATGGGAAAGAGAGGATATAAAAAATTTCAAAAGAAACAATTTGAATGTGCTGCCATAGAATACCATCTAGACCAAAAAGGTGGATATGTCTTGCAGTATATAACGATGGAAATACGGAACAAATTACAACACAATTAACACCTATATTGGGGAAATCACGAAAGAAAACTATCAAATAATAATTACAGGAGACTTCAACATTAATATGTTAGGAAACAAAAGCAAAAGAACTGGACAATCTTTCTGAAATCCTTTGGAATTAAACAAACAATATTTGAACCTACCAAAATAACTCATTCATCATCAACATGTCTGGATGGTATAACGTCAAAATAAACCCTCCATTCAGCACAGAAGTAATACGAACACAATATCAGATCACTGTGCACAAAAAAATAAAATCTCACTTAATAAAACACAACTTCACCTACAAAAGAGCATTATCTGATAAAAACCTCAACAATCTAAAACAATCATTATCAAAACAGAACTGGTCATCAATTTATGAATGTGATGAAAGAAACATTGAGGAACAATTTAATCTATTTCACAAAATATATCTCGAACACTTCAATAATAATTGTCCTCTAATAAAAACTCCAATAAGAGCCAAAAAGCACAAACCAAAACTGAACAGCACTGAAATTCAACAAACAAAAAACAAGTTAGACATCCTATTCACTTTGAAATGTATAGACATAAACTTCAGAAACGAATACAAAATAACAAAACAACAATATGATAAACTAATCACCAAAAACAAAGCTGAGGACTTAGAAAACTCATAGAAAATTCAGACAATAAAAGCAAAACAATTTGGTCCATTGTGAATTCCATACATAAAAGAAATGATGATACCCGAATCCCTAGGAAACAAATGTTAACAATTTACCAAACGAATTCAACGAATACATCATACATGCTGCTACTAATCTCACTAAAAAATAAACCAGAAGAAACCCCTCTTACAATTACCAGACCAGACCAAATATTTTCAACACAAAAATCAATGAAGAACAAATAATGGACATTATCAAAGGGTTAAAAACAAAACTTCCAGCGGAATAGATGAGATATCGAATAAAACAATAAAAAATACAGCAGAAGAAATAATTCAAGTAATAACATATATCATCAATAATTCGCTCTCTGAAGGAACTTTTCCATCTATCCTAAAAACTGCGGAAATTCGACCGAAATACAAAAGTGGTGACCCTGAAGATTATGGAAACTACAGACCCATTAGTCTAATCTCATCATTTGCAAAATTATTCGAACAAGCATTCTGCAAACAGCTCATGGAATTCTTCAATCAAAAAGACTACTGAATATAAATCAACATGGATGCCTAAAAGGAAATCTACACAAAAGCAACATTCCAATTTATAAAAGAATTCTGGAAGCCTTCGAAGATCATGAACTGGCACTAGGAATTTTTTTGGACCTATCCAAGGCCTATGATTGTCTTGACCAAGAAATTCTCTACCAGAAACTTGAAAACTATGGTATACAGGAAATGGATTAAAATGGATCAAATCGTATTTCTATAGACGCTCACAACTTGTTAAAATACCATAAATGGAATGGATATCAGATCTGAGGAACGACAGATACAACAAATACCACAGGGCAGGTAGGGAACAATTATGTTCCTAATATATATCAATGATTTTGGTCTCCCAATGGATAACAATACGTCAAACATCTCCCACCCACCCAGAAGGAACCCAAAAAGAAATAACCAGCATTCACTATGTAGATGATACAAGCCTACTAGCAGTAGAGCCCATGGCCTGATAAAATACTACAGAGAATATAATGAACTACACAAAACAATGGTTGAGAAAACAATTAGTACTAAACAAAACGAAAACCAAGATGATATTATTCCATCCAATAAATTCCAAATAGAAAACCCTGGACAAATCGACATCAAAAATCAAGAATACAAGATATCAACAAACACGAAATTTTTAGGTATAAACATGGATGGAGATATGAAATGGAAAACACATATAACAAACCTGGAAGATAAAATGGCATCATCACTATATGCATTTAGAGTAACAGCTAAATATCTGACTAAGTTATAAAAACTGTCTATTATGCCATGATAGAAACCAAATTAAGATATGGACTGATATTTTATGGATCCGAAATATACAATCATTATTCAGACTACAAAAATCTGCCCTGAGGATCATATGCAACTTAAAATACAACCAATCTTGCAGGGGCTCCTTCAGAGGAAAAAGATGCTCACATATATCCTCTATATACAGGAATGCCTCCTTTTCCTGTACAAGAATAAACATCTATTTGAACAATTCAAAAAACCTGAAAACAAGATATGAAACAAGAACTCAAAACTATAATTATCCAAAATATAGACTAACAACAACGAAACAACAGGTTGAATACAGATGCCTACTATTATATAACCGTCTACCAAAGAAACAAAAACATCATCCACTACAAAATATTTGAAGAAATTACCTCGATGTTGATATACATGGAACCCTACTGCCTAGAAATTATTTGGGTTACAAATGAAGAGTCCACGGAAGAAAGGCGAAATGTCACATTTTATTGATTTCTAGCTAAACACGGCAACGTGTAGGTTATTAGTAGTATAGTTACATTCTGTAATCAAAAAAACGAAAAAACGGAAATATCAAACCTCAAAGTTCGTTTGAAAATATCCCCTAAAACGCGAAATGTCCATGGAAAAGTCGAGAAAGGCGAAATGTCCACATTATCAACAAGACGCTAATGCATGCTGACTTGCTTTTTCAGAACGTTTAGTATACGTTTGTCTTTAGTGATATTCATTGCGTTTTTTCCCCAAATCATACAAGCACGTGTTGAATAATGACCGATAGTAGAAGTGATAATGTGCATATTCGTCAAAGAACAGCTAAGAAAAGAAATCAACTGGCCGAACCAGTGAAGTAATGAAACGAATGAGAGAACAGAGCCACGAAATCGGGAAGACTGTCGTTGCAAACGATTAAAGTGTTTTTCCATCGTAGATGAAGAAAACCGATCAAATATTATTAGACATTTCAATTCCTTGGATTATAACGGGCAAAACAATTACTTGGCGGGACTCATCTCTTTATTGCCCGTAAAACGAAGAAAACTACAAATGAAGCTACAGCCAAGTTACGATGCTTCATACTCTTTCAGAGTAAGAAAGTGACTGAAAATGGAACTACTGACACTCAAATTTGCTTTAAAGCGTTCCTAAGCTTCCATGGGATCCGTCGAAAGAGACTGGAAAATATTCAAAAAAGTTTGAAAGCTTCAGGAAGTGCACCAACAGACAAGCGGGGAAAGGTAGAAAAAACATGCATTATCGCAAGGCGGCTAAATGAAGTTCTTGAACATATAAAAGTTTTAAAGGAAGAAATCATTACAGTAGGAAGAAAACAGAAAGTATACCTTCCTGAAAGTTAAATATAAAAATGTATGATATGTACAAGACTATTAATCCTTTAGCTGTCTCATACGAAACATATCGCAACATTTTTAATAATCATTTCAACATCAGTTTCGGTTATCCGCGTTCTGATACTTGCAGTACCTGCGACAACTTCTTAGCTGAGTTAAAGGTTCTTCAAGCGAGAATGAATGCAGGATGTGATTCATCTGCCCAAAAGGAGATAGAGGTTAAAATAAGGAAAATTACCTCAGAAAACCAATTACACAAAGCTAAAGCTGAGGTGTTCTATCAGCGAAAACGGAATGCCCAAAAATGGCCCAGAAGTGTGTTGAAACCGAAGCTATTGCCATGGATTTTGAAAAAATTTATCTACACCCAATATCTCTACCAATGACGTGTATTATAGAAGACAACTGACATTGAACTCGTTCAATATTCATGTATTGTCAAAAAGTGCTACATTTTACTCTTATCCTGAAATCATTGGCGGCAAGGGCTCAAATAAGTCGTTTCTTTTCTCCATTATTACATTTTTGTTCAGCTTGACGCTGCAGTAAGTACCTCCACATATTCTGCGATTCATGTGGAGGCCAAAACAAAAACTTCACCGTGTTTCGCTATCTTCATTATGTCGTCAATGTCACAAGAGATTGGACAAAATTGAAGTAACTTTTCCCATAAGGGCACTCCTATTGGAGTGCGATCAAAACATGGGCCTGATCAACCAGAAAATTAGAGCTGAACATCCAGAAGACTGGTACAGGAAATAAGATCATGCAGAGTAAAACCCACCCCATTCAATCTCATAGAAGTTGACCAATCACTTATACGAAACTGGTCTCAAATGTTGGACAGCATGTATGAAAAACCACCTTATAAATCAAGACCTATCAGAGCTGAAATTTCAAATGACCATCCACGACTTTTGGGTATAGAGAACCTATAATGGATACTGGAATTCATCGATTATCCGCCCCATGAAGTTTCTGATGAGTTGCAGCTACCAGAGGGAAGTTAATTTTACCACCAAAGTTGTACAATGGTAATTACTATAACTCAAAATTTTTGTCATTTATTATGCATTTCTCATTCCATAGATCCAATTAAAATATCGAAGGAGAAATTCACTTCTCTAATCTCAGCCAGTTCTGCACTTCTGAAAATGCCAGGTCGTTTAAAAAATTTACCGCATAAAACAATGTGGATAAAAAAATATGAAAACGATAGGGTCATTTTCAATTAAACATCATATAAAGATGGAACATTTCCTTTTTTTGTTTTTTTTATATTCTCAATAAAGTTTTTTACTGAATCTTCATTAATTTTTAAATCAATAGTCATCAAATATAATACAAAAATTATATAGAATAGGTTAGCAAAAACGATCCAAAGTTATCCTTATTTTACTATGCCAGTAAAAGCTTTAAGGTTTAAATTCGATTTCCTTAATACAACTCTTGATTAACATTCCACCTTTCTTCCGTGGACTCTTCAAATAGAAAATGTTTCGACACTATTTCATTTCCATTCATGTTGTAAACTTGAAACGATTCTGAAATAAAGTATTATCTATCTATCTATCTATCTAATAAGTTACACCGATTGTTTGCAACTCAGTGTTATTGGTTGCATTCATTTATTTTTATTCCAAAATGCTTGTTCGTTTCGTGCGGCCCCGTTATGTTCATTTCACCTTACGATTAACGCGTGGCATTTTGGAGCATATGACCTGAGCCAGAAAAGGAAGTACGAAGTCGTAATTCGAATACAGACATCGACGCTCGTTCGATGCAATGCAAGACTTTTCTTCGTTTCTTCGCAATTTTCTCGTTAATTTCTAAAATTAGAACTCTGGTGAAAAAGTGACTGTTCTGGCTCGGGTGACACGTTCAGCCGTGCTGTAAAACCAAGGCAATCGTCGATACTCAACATTTCGTATTCAGTCATTTTTTCTCACCGGATATTTAATAACTAGTAAGCGGGTAGATCAATAAGCCCGTAGATCCATAGGCCCGTAGATCCATGAGGCCAGTAGTTCAATAGGCCCATGAGATCAATATGGATCAATATAGACCATAGATCAATATAGACCGCAGATCAATAGGGCCCATACATCAATGAAGCGCGCAGAAACACGAAACACGTCAAATTACCCGTTGAAAGCGAAAAAAGCTAGAAAGAACTGGAAAAAACACGAAGGAATCGCGAAGAACTGGAAGAGAATCGAAAGAAACCGAAGTTATGCGAAAGAAACCGAAATTACACGAAACAACGCGAAGAAAACACGAAAGAACACCAAGTAACACAAAAATCTAAAGGAACCTGAAAAAACGCCGAAACACAAAAGTACTTGTAAATTGCACACCCGTATATCACCCGACCGTAAACTTATTGTAAATTGCACACCCTGTATGACATTTTATCGAAATCCGCTCCCATTCGCGAGAAAACTTGAAGGAGAATGCATATGAGACACTCAGTATACAATTGATTAGCAGTGAAAAAAAAAACCAAAAGAATATCGTTGTAACTCATCTATTCGAGTTCAGTAATTACCACGAAGGAAGTATCAAAATTATTCTATGGAGCTCCTATGTAACACCCGTATATGTTTCGAGATAATTTTTCCGTAAAAAAACCCGAAGGAACGCAAAAACTTGACTTGAGCGCGCAAAAAAACAGAAGAACTTGTAAAGTGCTCACCCCCGTATATCCCACCCGATCGCAAATTCATTGTAAATCGCACACCCTGTATGACATTTTACCGAAATTAGCTTTCACACGTGAAAAACATGATGAAAAATGCATATAGGACACAGTATATAATTGATTTGCAGTGGGTGCTTTCATCATAAGAAACAAACCGAAAGAATATCGTTTCAACTCTATCGTTTCAAGTTCGGTGCATTCCACGAAGAAAGAACCCGAAGTACCACGAATGAACGAAAAATATCCAAAGGAACCGAAAAAAAAACCCGAAGGAGCACAAAATCACCAGCGCGCAAAAAAACTCGAAGGAAAGCTTAAAACCCCGAGGAGCACAAAAAACCGAAAGCGTGCAAAAAATAATGGAAAGAACTTTTTAAATTGCACACCCTGTATATCAATCGATCGCGAAATTATTGTTAATGGCACACCCTGTATGGGATTTCATTGAATTAAGCTCCCTTACGCGGAAAAGCACAAAAGCTGGAGAAAAACTCTGGTGAATAATCAGCGCTACTCCAGATCTGACACCCTGTATATGAATCAGATATATTTTATCGAATTAAGATCCAAACCTCCCGAAACAACACAAAAACTCAATTTGCGCAAAAAAATCAAATTAACTTGTAAATTGCACACCCCGTATATCACCCGATCGCAAATTCAAAGTGAATCGCACACCCTGTATGACATTATACCGAAATCAGCTCCAATTCGCGAGAGAACTTGAAGAAAAATGGATATGGGACACCCCGTATATAATTGATTCGCAGTGGGTGCTTTCTTCATAAAAAACAAACCGAAAGAATATCGTTTATAACTCTATCGTTTCGAGTTCAGTGCATTCCACCAAGAGAAAGAAACCGACCAAATACGAAAAAACGCTTGGAAAACATGATAGAACCCTAAGTAACACGAAATCTCTCGAAGAAAGAATCTGGTGAAAATCAGTGCTTTCCATAAGCACAACCTGTATAGCGATTTTTCGAGATAGCATAACCATAATATAGCGATTCATCGCGATCTGTGTGCATTCTTCAAGGACGAAAATGAATTAGCGCGAAAATAGAGCCTGAAATGACGATTTTCAAACGCATATTTGAGGTGTTTTCTTGCGATTCACGAAAAGTGGTAGGTATCTAGAAATTCGGAATCTCCTGTAGATTCTTATTCGAGTGCTTGTGAGGGGCGCAAACAATCTCTCACCAGCCATATCGAGCGAAAAATTGATGCCGTAGTTTTCAAATTTGGAGCTCGCGTTCGGCTATCATCGGAATCGTATGAGAAATTCTGACATTTTGCCTCATTTCACCGTATAAATTGCCGAATTTCGAATGAAGAATTCATGACCTTGACTCGCTACTTGGATGAAAATTGGTACCCAGAGATGGGAAATTTCACGTAAATTCGTTTTTCTACCGATCGCGGGGCGATTTATATCGTTTTCGAGCGGCACGGAGGAAAAACGTAGGTGCGGTTTTGACGTTTCAGGAAGTCGCGAGTCTAAAATTGCCGTTTTATATGCATAATTTTCGTATAGATTTCGAGGGCTCCGCGGCTGAAAGGGCGTAGCCACGCACTGGGGACGTTCCTCGTCCAGAAAAGCGAGCCCCCCTCCTCGCAGATGCTCCGGCTTCATGGGAGTACTTTCGCCCGTTTTTCGCCTTTGGGCGATTTCGCGAAAATGGCCGATTTCGCGATTTTCGTTTTGAAAATTTCGGGCACTTTGAGAGCGCCCGGGGGTTTTTCGGGGTCACTTCTCCTGAAGAGGATACGCCTTTCGATCTGTTTTAAGATTGCCCCGGGTTCGGCCTGCAGAATCTCGCTCGGCTACGCCTCGCGGGTCCCTAACAGGACCAATTTTGATTTTTTCTCTGGTCCCCGATCTTATTACTTTATTATATAGACCGATCGCAAATTCATTGTAAATCGCACACCCTGTATGACATTTGACCGAAATTAGCTTTCACACGTGAAAAACATGATGAAAAATGCATATGGGACACCCAGTATATAATTGATTTGCAGTGGGTGCTTTCATCATAAGAAACAAACCGAAAGAATATCGTTTTAACTCTATCGTTTCAAGTTCAGTGCATTCCACGAAGAAAGAACCCGACGAAACACGGAAAAACTTGAAAGAACCCGAAGTACCACGAACAAACGAAAAATATCCAAAGGAACCGAAAAAACCCCGAAGGAGCACAAAATCACCAGCGCGCAAAAAACTCGAAGGAAGCTTAAAACCCGAGGGAGCACAAAAAACGGAAAGCGTGCAAAAATAATGGAACTTTTAAATTGCCACCCTGTTATCAATCGATCGCGAAATC
>JARTUT010000792.1:0-10020 GCA_030674115.1 Micraspis discolor
GGAACCGTCAACATCATACGAAAGATAATTTATCCCTACTAGCACACGGAGTTGCTCTTGGCGTTCGCGCTCGGGTAACCGAAAACCACGATTTGGTGGAAATAAAAAAAAATTAAAAAATTAAAAAAATAAATAATTTATAATATATATATATATATATATAATAAAATATCGAACCCGATATTTTGTACTCGTAATAAAATGTTCCATCAGAAACTGAAATAATATACAGGGTGTTTCATTAAAAATAATAAAATTAACATTACTTTCGATAAAACCGGAAGAATTGCTGAACAGAAATGAAAACAACCACCAACTGAACACTAAATTGGGAGTAGCAAAATGTTTATTTGATAGAGCAATAAATATTTGTTGCACTGAAAAGACCGAAATGAAGAAATAAATTACATCTCGAAAACTCTTAGAAGCAATGGCTACCCCAAAAAGATATTAGAAAAAGCTAGACGAACAAGAAAAGTCAACCTGAACCAACAGATATAAATCAGACCATTAAAACCGTAATTCCTTATGTAAAGGTTTGTGGAAAAATGAGAAAATTGGAAATAGATACAACATAACGACTGCATTCAAAACTCAAGACACTATCAGAGCTAAACTTACAAAAGTTAAGCCTAATAATGAGACACAAAGGACAAAGAACTGCATATATGAATTACCTTGGAGTGGGAAGATCTTACATCGGAGAAACTAAACGCCCTCTGAATGTACGAATAAAAGAACATCAGAAGCTTCTACAGTACTAGACAGCGACAAATCCAGGTTGATCCAACATGCTGTAGATGAAATCATCGTATAAAGTGGGATGAAGCATCAATAATTCCAAAGAAAAAAACTTGCAGAAGAAAATCAAAAAGCAGCATTTATGAAAATAACACCTGATTCCATAAGTGCTCCATCTATAGATCTGCCAGGTTTGGACGCCGATAGTTCGATCCAACTTAAAAAGATCATCATATCACAGATGAGTATATAACATCGTGCCTATCATTTGCCCGAATGTCTGTAATTTTGGATTATCAGGCCGAAAATAGTCTCAATCGATTGGGTTTGACTCCCGATGAAGAATCCGTGGCAAGAAAGTTGAGTCTGTCCGGCCGGCCGTATCTCTCTGGCATCCAAAAAAGAGATGAGCTAGAGTTTTCATATTTTCAGAATAGGTTAATTGTCCAAATATCTCGGTCAAGTTCGTTATTGGGCCAAATCCGTCGGATGGTTCAGTAGTTATGAGCATCTGAAATTTTGTTTCCTCAATAACTGCTAGATTATCCATCCGATCAAGTTGATACTTGAAATATGGTTGAGGAAGGCTGCATCAAAACGGCTCGCAAAATTTCGCAGAAATCGTCACGCTAGAAAATTTTTAAAAAATTCAAAAAAAAAAATTTTTTAATCCGCACTATCTCATAAAATATTTTTCGGATTTCAATAAAAATTCGTGAATATATTGAGGTGATCGATATCTTACTCATCCTCAAATTTCATTGCCGTAGCTTTTTTCCATCTAAAGATTTGATCATTTTTTTCGTTTTCTCAAGAGAAAAGAGATATGACATACGTCCCGATGATTTTCTTTGAACGATGGCCATCACAGATCGATATTTGATTGACAAATTCCGGGCTCATTAATCAGTGTCAGTTGGCGTAATATTAATAAAAATTTTCATAACGGGAAATCATAGAGATAGAATTCAATCTCGATGGCTGAAATAATATACGTTGTCAAAATTCAGAAAAGCACTGACGTAAGTTTTTAGGAAAAGGGAATTATAGCTTCGAAAAAAACTTGGGGAAAATTATGAGTAGTTATTTCTAATTTGAGATATAGGTTTGTTCATTCATTAGGCATTCATATTTGCATCACATTGTCCCATAGTATAAGAAAAGACTATTATTCACGTGATCTAAGTGCTTACAGATTTGTTATGGTTTGAATATTTACTCGCAAGTAGCTGAACAAGAGCGCCAAAGCAATCTGACCTCACGTCAGTGCTTTCTAAATTTTTTTATTTTCCCGTTGAACAGTATGATACTAATGCAACAGCCACAATGAACGAAAAAGCTATATTTCAAATTAAAAATTTGGAAAACATTGACATGTGTTCAGGAGCATTCTAAAGACTTCCCGCCTCTGGAATAGGGTAGTACCTAAGCAATCGTCATAATGAATGTGAAAGAATAAAAACACATTGATCTCAATTCAAAAATAGTTTTGTAGGAGTTTCAACTCCTTCTTTGAAAAAAGTATATCTTCATCGAAAATATAATCGCAACTGATATATTCTGTTCATTAAGTACTTGTTCTCAGAAATGCCTTCTATATTCAAGTCAAACTCAAGAAAATACCATCTGCTTGTGAATTTGATCTGAAAAGCCCTTATTATTCCGACAAATTATTGAGTGAAATAAATTTGTGACACATTGATCAACAGCGATGATCGTTTATCCACTCGTTTATTTCACTCATTCAATATTATCAATTATGGAGAACTTTAGCTTCTCAAAATAAGATAAGTACGAAACTGAGATTCGGGAGATATCCTTCAGAATTTTGTTTATTTTGTTCGGATACCTAAGAAATATCAATAAAAAAAGTTCGGGAATATTTCGAGAATTTTCTAACGTGATGATTTCCACGAAATTTTCAAACCTATTTGTTTTAGCTCATTGAAACATCTTTCAAGTCGCAAATTGATCAGATGAATATTCCAAGAGTTAAATCTAAATTTTAAATGCTCATAACAGCTTAACCATAATCGACGGATTAGTCCCGATAACGAACATGGCCGAGATATTCGATCAATCAACTCATTTTGAAAATATGAAAACTCTACCGCATCTTTTTATAAAATAAAGTACAAGCCAGTAGGACAGCATACTCAATTTTGGCCTTGAATTCTTCATCAGGAAGTCGAATTCGATCGATTAAGGTCATATTCGTCTCGACATTCGAAAATAACAGATATTTGGGCAAACGATAGCATCCTGTTCTACTAGAACAAGCACGTAAAAATAACCACTTACAGTTTTTCTTAAGTTTTTTCGAAGCTAAAATTATCCTTCTCCTAAAAACCAATCAAAACTAGACATATCATTTCCACATAAAACTCTTTAGAATATCATTCTGTAACTAAGCTCTTGCCTGTTGATATAACCAATACAGGGTGTGTCTGATTACTACATTAATTTTAACTATAGAATCTTGAGACTAAAAGAAACACTTTTTCGTTACATTTCTCAAAATTCTTCTCTTCAAAAGATAAAGAATGTTGAAATTTTATTTAAAATATCGAATTTTGTCAATATCTACGTAGTGGATAATGAATTCAAATTTTGTAGGTGGTTTTGAAGAAAGGAAAAAAATTAAATTAAATATACTTGGACTATCCTTTAACGTCTTCGTCAGACATCACCATCATATAGAAACTTATTGACAGTTACTGAACAAATTCTAGCATATTCTGTATGCTTGGACATTTTATCAGTCCACATTTATCTTCCTGAAATGCACCGTTCCGAGATATTCTATGTTGAATTATTTGAAATTTGGACAAAAAATAAGACAATGTCTGTTTTTTTGGACAGGAAGAAATCATTGAGCCGAAATAATTTCACGACGCTACACTTTTCTTATCTGATATTACGAGGATAGCCTTTTATATTTCGGGATTGGACAACCCTAGTGTTGCAATCTGCCAACTGACAGCTCTATCGTAATGCTCGACATTTTTGGAGGTTGAACTGGTCAGAACGTTTTGACAAACGAGCGCTATTTGTGTTGTTTACAGTACTTAGAATATTCATCTCGCACAAAAATTAAATTAAATTGTGCATTTTTTGCGATAATTTTAAATAACTTTTGACGTGGATTAACTCAACAACAGTGGATCGATAAACTTAAATCAATTTTTGGCGATGAAGCTCTATCAAGGTCAGTTGTTTATCGATGGTATGGTGAATTCAACCGAGGTTGTAATTCACTCCACGACAAATTTCTAAAGGTCAGCCTAAATCAGTTGTTGTTCCAAAACTATTGATGCTGTGCGCCAACTGATATCGCGAGATCGTCATGTGGCCTATCATACTGTTCCAGAATGCGGGAAAATAAAGAACATGCTTAA
Source organism: Micraspis discolor (assembly GCA_030674115.1). Lineage (NCBI taxonomy): Eukaryota > Metazoa > Arthropoda > Insecta > Coleoptera > Coccinellidae > Micraspis > Micraspis discolor. Next base: position 4,140 of record JARTUT010000792.1, read on the forward strand.
GCTCCCGTCCACCGTAAGTGCTCTTCTGAAAATTTCATGATTTTGACATGGTATTCCCGTACATTTTATTACTTCGCCTGGGGTGATCATTTACCGCTTTTGATAATCATAAAATCGGAAAAGAAAATGGCATTGCTTTATTTGAATTTCGTTCTTTATATCCAATTACAATAACCTCTACATGTGTCATAGATTTATTATTTGGGCAAAAGCTATCACCTATTATTGTTTATATCTTCAACGCTTCAACAGTTATCTTCTGTCGTTTTCAATTAAAATTAGATTTCCAAAAGCTGACAAGTTCGGAAAATTCAAAGGAAAAATGAATTGGGAAGAAGAACAATAAGAAATGATGGTTATTCCCAAAATAATTATTCTACAGTTCCTGTTGGCGCCAATGAATAATATACTCAAGCGCCTCTTTGACCGTCGAGACCAATGCAAGAGATATCTGGGATATGTATTACATTTTCTTGTAAAATCTCTGACGTCTATTCGAGAAAAAGAGACATCGGGGTATGTATTTCACATGTGGGTAAACAAATATCTCATGGCGCTAGTAGTTAACTGTTCTTCGTCTCCGGTCAAGGAAACCTTTTGGAATATTGAATCCCTATTTATTTGACCTGAGAAGAGTTAAGTTCCTTATATATACAGGGTGAGGCTTTGACCACTGCGTTAATTTTAACCATAGGTTCTTGAGATCAAAAGAAACACCCTTACGGTTTTCTATATTCACCTGCGTTCAAAAGTTATAAGCATTTTTAGTTTTCACATTGGGCAAATACCCTCTGTAGTCTAGTTTAATTTGAATGAAAAATACCTCCACAGCATCCACTAATGAATCTGAATCATTTAAAAGATTATTTTCCCTCTAAGAAATGATTCACTCATGTTTCATCGGATTAGGTCCATATCCAGAAGGAAGATACAAAATACTAATTTTCGGGAAAAAATTCAACACCATAAACATATTTTTGCTGTTCTACTATAATTTCTTTCTACTTCAAGATTATAAACCATCCCTTTCTAGTGAGAAATTCCAAAAAAAACCTCAGAATTATTGGATGTTATCATTATACATTTGTAATTTTCTTCTTAAGATTTCCAAATCATGAAAACCATCATTTCTATGAAAACTTCCAAGGCATGATGTTGTCACATTGCTTTTTTCCTCAAAGCCAGAAAAAATCATCTATGATTTTCCAAACACTGATATTTCTGAACTTTCTTCTCCTTGACAGACTTTCTTGATATCATACTGTTAAAAATATTAAAATCTTTTTCGAAATCCTCAAAAACAATGAATAATGTCCATTTATGGTTGTTCAAGCAAGTGTTAGCATAATAATATGAAATTCTTTTCCACAGATTTTCACAAAACCTGATGCATTATTCTATTTACAGATATTATAATATGTATTTTTAATTTCATTCGCATAATTTCTATTGACATCCAACATCTCTGATTTAACAACAGTTTTTTTTTTTTCCAAATATTCATCTGATAAACATCTCACAGATAAAAAGACAACATATTCTGCAAATTTTTCTGTTATTGGTTAATCATCTGAACTAGAAATAAAACAGGTTAAACTATTTCATACCATAGACTATTATAACCTTTTTGTTGTCCATAGAGATACACAATGCTATGAAAAAATTGAGTTTCCAACCTTAATGATGATAATAATAAACTACAATAAGGATTCAATTCAAATAGGAAATAATGAAGATTATTGATAAGATTGAAGAAATTGCAATGAATAAAATAGATTATGTGAAATTATATATATATTTATCCATATCGATGGATCTATTGGCACAACTGGAACATAGAAGAAAAATTAACAATTGAAATTCAAAATTTGAATTCAATTGTATTTAAATTTCAATTATGTTTCAAATTTAGAAAAGTGGATATGTTGAGAGCATATTTTATATGCGGAGATAATGCCAGAAGAGCAAGAGTGCTCTACCATGAACGATATCCAAATAGGAGGCTTCCAAACGAGAGGACTTTCGTTCAAAATTTACAGAGGATGTTGGATTACGGTTAACCATCTCTCAATTGGGTGGATAATGGACAGGTGAGAACCAGAAGAATGGATAATACTGTCGATGATGTATTGGAAGAAATTAGAGAACATCCTGAAAGTAGTACTAGACGCTTAGCATTGCGATATAATATTTCGCAGTCTACAGTATATCGAAGCTTGAAAGATCAAGGACTACATCCTTATCATATACAAAACAGGCTCTGTTACCAACAGATCCTGCGAAAAATTATTTATTATGTTAATTAATTATTTATTAACTAAACATGCAAAAGACAATAACTTTATAAAGACTATTTTATTCACCGATGAAGCAGGATTTACAAGGGAGGGTATCTTCAATTCCCACAACACTCATATATGGTCAACTGAAAATCCTCATGCAACAAAGGAAATGGGACATCAACATCAATTTGGTGTGAATATAGGGCAGGCATCGTGAATTGCCAACTATTAGGACCTCGGAACTATCAAGAAGATTGACAGGAGATATATACCTAGATTTTCTACAGAACGATTTGGATGCTTTATTAGATGATGTGCCACTCAATATTTTGCTTTGTGGCTGGAGCATGGTGGTGCCCCACCGCACAGCTCAAGAGGGTGCGGAACTATTTGAATGAAAAATTTGGGAGCAAATGGATAGGGCGTTATGGGCCTGTAGCATGGCCTCCCAGACCCCAGATTTAAATCCATGTGATTTTTTCTTGGGGGGTACATAAAACAACTAATTTATTCGAATACTATTAGTACCATCGAAGAACTGAAACAACATGTGGAAGATGCAGCAAACCGGATCAGGAAAATCTAATATACTGCAGAATGTCCAATTCTCTCTGAGAAGAGCACAAGCGTGCCTGAATTCTGTTTTGAACATTTGCTCTGAATAAAATGACTTTCTATTCGTGAGTTACACAATTTATTTTAAATGGCACCAACAATTACATTAACTTTCAGTTGTCAGAATTATTTCAAGAAAACAGAATGTAAGGTTAATCTTGAAGCATTTTGTCTCCTCAAGAGAAATTCTGGACATTCTCAACTAAATGTTCTTGGATTTGGTTTGCTGCCTAATTGCTTAATATATGCACAAAATATGCAGTGGAACTTCATCTAATAAATCATCCAAAACGTTCTGTAGAACATCCAGGTATACATCTCCTGTCAGTCTTCTTGGTAGTAGTTTGCAATTTACAACGCCTGTCCATATATTCCACCAAATTGATGTTGATGACCCTTTTTGTTGCATGAGGATTTCCTATTGTCCATATATGAGTGTTGTGGGAATTGAAAATCCGTCCTTGTAATTCAGCATCATCGGTGAATAAAATGACACTAACAGAAGCCAATCTGTTAGCATAAAATGTTGATACTTCCCTTCATGATAAGGATATAGTCCTTGATCTGTCAAGCTGGGATATACTGTAGTTGCGAAATATTATATCGCAATTCTAACCATCTAGTACTACTCTCAGGATATTCTCTAATTTCTTCCAATGCATCACCAACAGTATTATCCAGTATTCATCCAATTCGAGATAGTGAACCATAGACCAATATTCTCTGCAAATTTTGAATGAAAGTCCTCTTGTTCTGAAGGCTCCTGTTTGGATATCATTCATAGTAGAGCACTATTGCTTTCTGGCATTATATCCGCATGTTATATGCTCTACCTGGAATTACTATTAGCAAATAAGTTTTCTCAAATCATGTCAACTCATAAATATCTGAAAAATTGAAATTCTCCGTTTATAAATATATTATACTGTTTATGCTAATTTTGTTTTTAGTTATTCACATAATCACAGTGTAACAAGTAGTTTTGTTTGGTGGCGGGGACCCGTTGACCTTGATCGACTCCAGCGAGATCGCGCCGAGCGGTGGGGACCCGACCGATCATTCCCACCTCCATCTGCAGTGCGCACGACGTATGTGGTGGAGGGACCGAGAATAATTTTATAGGCGAGTCGAGCACTGGAACGGCAGTTCCTCTACCGCAACTCAAAAAAAAAAGCCTCTACCGTTTAGTGGGAGGTCCAGCCAGGTTGTTAGTGATGGTAGTGAGTTCAGTGGTAGGCAGACCCAAGGTAGGAAGGGGGTATAGAGAGGGGGAGGACCACTTGTGGAGGACGAGATTCCAGGAGGTGAGTGTGAGGTTCGATCGTTGAGACCGAACGACGGCTGCAGGAGGGCGTTTAGGGCATCCGTCCTTTGAGTCCTTTAGCCGGTATTGCGGATCCGACATCTGGGTGCCGAATGAGGAAACTCAATCGTCCCTAGATTGTGGGCCGTTTTACCTCGGCGGACTCCTGCTGTCCATCTCTCGGAGCTGACGTTGATTACGAATGAAAACTCAATCGTGCTTAGACCGAAGTTTTCCGTGACGTGGGCTGCTGCGCGGTGAGGGTCGTGGTTCCCCCTGTTGTCGTTTGTCGGGACCCTGGAAGGCACGGGTTCGTCACGGGTGTCGGCTGGGTCCTTTAGCCGGTATTGCGTTTCCGCCGTCTGGGTGCCGAGATGAAAATCAATCCCCTAGATTGGGGCCGTTTCCTCGGCGGACTCCCTGTCCATCTCTGGGGCTGACGTTGATGTGCGAGATGAGGAAACTCAATCGTGCTTAAACCAAGCTTTCCGTGACGTGGGCTGTTGCGCGGCAGGCACTGGTTGGCCCGATCTTTGAGGGTGCGGTTCGTCACGGGTGTCGGCTGGGTCCTTTAGCCGGTATTGCGTATCCGCCGTCTGGGTGCCGAGATGAAACTCAATCGTCCCGGGTTGTGGGCCGTTTTACCGGCGGACTCCTGCTGTCCATCTCGCGGATTGACGTTGATGTACGAGAGAAACTAATCGTGCGACCGAAGCTTTCCGTGGCGTGGGCTGCTGTGCGGCAAGCACGGTTCGACCTCGGCCCGTCGTCATCGCGGGTGAACGCGCGGTTTTGCGCATGCGCACGCCGTACCGCCGGTCACTTGATTTGGGCTGGGCCTTGGCAGTTCTCTTCGAGGGTTCTGTTGCGCACGGACACTGTTGGCCGTGCGGAATCGTGCCCCAGGACCCCCCTTGGATGGTATGTTGGCCTGATGAGGCTTTGGTTTCCGCCCCCTCTCGCTTTAACCCTGAGAATTATTATTTCTTTCCACGGCCTTATGCAATTCATGACAATTTTCTGATGAGCGAATGCCTTATCTATTTCTGCCTGATTCATTGGTGTGCCTAACCCATTTTATGCCTACGTAATTTTGTTTGCCTAATTCTTTTGATGCCTAATACATCAGTAACTCGCCACTGTAATCCTTTATGTGCACTCTAAGCCCTTCACGGAATATTACTGGACTTTTGGTGATTGACAGGTAGGAATTCGGTTTTAGAGGTTAAGGACTGTGGGATTTTGTGATTTAGATTAAGGACTGTTGTACCGAATATGAACTGTTGATTTGTTTTAAGGATGTGAGACATTATTTTGGAAAGTTTGTTTATTTAGTATGAATAAGAGTATATTTTTAGTTAACCGAGTGTTTTATTGGGACACCTCCACCTCCAACAGCTACCCACTTCATTCTCCGGGAGTCTACCAGGCTCGAGCTTCTGGACATTCCGGAGGAGCTCGATAGGTAGGGTGACGCCCTCAAACAAATAGTCTGGCGCCCGAGTTTACTGATAAAGGAACTGCACAAGGGGCAACAGAAAATATTTATTGACAATGGAAGTCATCATAATATCCACACTGATACTGCTCTTTATGTAGTAAACGAGCAGTTTGAAACAAGAATATGAAATATAAAGTTAATTTTTAAAGTGATATTACTTTGCTGGATTATTATTTTCTG